>JAUPMG010082280.1:3707-22406 GCA_031762675.1 Pachysandra terminalis | reverse complement strand
GGGTGCAGTCGTGGTGGCAAGAGTGAGCTTGATGCTAGAAAGAGTCTTCACACGGAGGTAACCAGGCGCCTTGATAGAGCATTTTCGGGGCTCTTGGTGCTAGAAAGAGTCTTCACACGGAGGTAACCAGGCGCCTTGATAGAGCTGAACAATCTCGGCCCCTTTTGAGGACGGAATTGGAGGAGAGAGTGGAGGCCAAGAGTGAGCTTGAGTTGGTTTTAAGTCAAGAAGAGATTAGTTGGAGGCAAAAATCAAGGGCAGCCTGGATTAAGGAAGGGGAAGAGAAAACCAGAATTTTTCACAAGGTGGCTCTAGGGAGGGTCGAGCCCAATACAATATCAGAGGTTCAGGTGGATGGGGAGTTTATTGAGGACTTCGAGAGTATAGCCTCCAGCATTTGTGAGTTTTACAAAAACATTTATAGCTCGGATCAGTAGTTCTGTTTTGATATCTCCCAGTTCGAGGGTGGGAGACTTTCGATTGACCAACTTGCCTGGTTGGAGAGGCTTTTTGAGGTTAGATCAGCAGTTTGGGGTTTGGATCGGGACAAAGCCCTTGGCCCTCATGGATTCACGATTACCTTTTTTCAGGATTGTTGTGACACAGTCAAGGATGATATTATGGGGGTTTTCAGTGAATTCTTTGATGATGGGATTGTTAATAGGATGACTAATGCCACTTTCATTGCTTTGATCCCAAAGAAGTTAGGTGCTAAGGAGATTAAAGATTTTAGGCCGATTAGTCTCACGACTAGCCTTTACAAGATTATTGCCAAGGTCCTTTTCGTGCGTCTAAAGGGGATGTTAGGGGGTATTGTATCGTCGCCTCTGGAAAGACTTCGGGCCAGGTGGCAGATGTGGATTGCAGGTTGTGTTAGTAATGTGGTGATCACTTTTTTGTGGAATGGTGGAGACCATGATCAAATAGAGTCTTCTCGTGGTCTTAGGCAGGGAGATCCTCTATCTCTGTTCCATTTTATCCTAGTGGTGGATATCTTTAGTGCGTTCCTGGCTAGGGTCGAGGAGCTGCGTTTGTTTGAGGGAGTTAGGGTTAAGAGGGACCAGATCTCTATATCTCATCTTCAATACGCAGATGATACTCTTCTGTTTCTTTAGGCTGATGAATCTTAAGCCTTCTGGATCAAATCGATCATTAGATATTTTGAGATGGTGTCAGGTTTGAGGATTAATCTTGATAAGAGTAGTTTGCTTGGCATTAATATGGCCCTTGGTCGTGTTCAGGTTTTTGTGTCGGCTCTTAGGTGTCGGGTTGAGTTTTTGCTTCGCTGTTACCTTGGGTTACCCTTGGGGGGTAATCCCAAGTCCGTTAGTTTTTGGGACCCGATGGTTGATAGGGTTGCGAAGAGGCTAGCATCTTGGAAAAAAAGGCTATCTCCCCTTTGGTGAGTGTATTATGCTCATTAAGGCAGCTCTTGCCAATATTCCAGTCTATTATTTGTCTTTGTTTAAGACACCTCGCAGGGTCGTATGTGCACTTGAGAAGCTTCAAAGAGATTTCCTCTGGAATGGGGAGGGTCATAGGAAGTGCCATTCAGTAAAATGGGAGGATGTTCCTTCAAGCGAGGAAGGGGGTCTCTCAATGTGGAAAACATCTTTGTTCAAAACTCGGCTCTTTTGAGCAAATGGCTTTGGAGGTTCAGTGGGGAAAGGATCGCTTTGTGACGTAAAGTTATTCACAGCAAGTATGAATCTCATGTTAATGACTAGGACTGTGATCCTTCTGGTAGATGCTCCTCTTCCATTGTTTGGCATAATATCACTTCCATCAGTTCACTCTTTCTTCCCCATGTACGTTTCCGTCTTGGGGACGGGTCTCGTATCCGATTTTGGCATGATCTTGGAATCTGCCTTTCTTACGGGATCCTAGGTTGGTCAACATTGATGAGTTAACTTCTCTGTTTTCGCTCCTTAAAAATGTGATTATTGATGATAGTCTTTCTAACTCCAGGATTTGGACATTAGAGTCGGGTGGTAGATTCACTACAAAATCCTTTCGGTCCTTTCTGATTTCTGATCCTAGGTCGCGTCATCGTCCTTTCTCTACGTCCTTGCTTTGGGGGCCTAGGATCCAACCAAACGTCAAACCTTTTGCTTGGTCTACCCTTCTTTACAGAATCAATACTGCAGACTTGGTGCATAGGAGGTGGCCTTTCTTGGCTCTTTCTCCTCAAGTTTACCAATTGTGTTGAGGAGCAAAGAATCCGTGGATCATTTATTCTTGGGTAGCTGTTGGGCGAGACAGATTTGGATTTCTTTCTTAATTTGGTTGGAGTCGACTGGGTGGCTCCTTTTTCTGTCTGATATATACTTGACCAGTGGTGGTTTCCCTTGGGAAGCGAGGAAAGATTATGTACAGATTTGTATTCTTTGCCATCTTGTGGGGTATCGGGGGTGAGAAAAATAGAAGAATCTTCGAAGACAAAAGAAAGAGTTTGGGAAACTTATTGATTCTATCATGAGTATGATGGCGGCTTAGGAATCTACTCTCCCGAAATTCACAGATCTGTCATGGTCAGATATCACGAGATGTTGGGAATTAGGAGTGTTCTTGTAACAATGGATGTTGTTGTTCTTGTGGCTACTTGTTTTTGAGGCTGTTCTGGCGTGGTTCTGTTGTCTATTTTGATGTTGCTTACCTCTCCATTGTAGTTAGTTCTGTTTCTTTTTCTTTTCCGGCTTCCCCTTCTTGGGGAATCCTTTTCTTTCTTTTTTTACTGTTGATCTCTTATTCTTCTCTGCAATAAAATTCTTCGTTATCAATAAAAAAAAATGGAGTTGAGCAACTAGGAGAACTTATTTGATTAGAAACTATTGACCAGCAAATGATAGGCAGATACCTTTCCATCCCTAAATCTTGTTCTAAATATTATTGATAATAAGCTAACAATCTCTGATTCTTAACCTTGTAGTGATGAGTAGGACTCCCAAGTATTTAACAGGCAGCTTACCCTCTTGGAAACCCATGCTGTCCTTAATAATGTGCTTAGTAAACTGATTAACTCCAACAAATAAAAGCATACTCTTAGAGAAGTTGGCTTTAAGACTAGACACACTCTCAAAGCATTGCAAAGAGTCATGGAGGATACCAATAGACTGCCTATAAACATGGGAGGAAAACAAGAAAAGGTCATCAACAAAACTAATCATTGAAATTTTGAGATCTTTACACTTGGGGTGACAAGTAAATTGTTGAGAATCAGCTCTAGACCTAATCACCCTAGCCAACAACTCCACCATCACAAACAGGTCTGGATAAAGGGGATCCCCTTGTCTAAGGCCCTTACTCCCCTTAAAAAAACCTTCAAGACCCCCATTTACAGATATGGAGAATGAAGTCGTAGAGATACATGCCATAATCCACTTGTATACATAATCGGGGAATTTCCAAACCTTGAGAATATGGGATATCAGATTCCAGCTCACAAAATCATAAGCTTTCTATACATCCACCCTGATAGCACACCTAAGAATGCCCTTACCAAGATGGTAGTCATGCAGCAGGTCAGACACCAATAGAATATTACCTGCAATCCTTCTACCAGGGATAAAAGCAGACTGGTAGTGGCCAATCAAAGTATCCAGCACTTTCTTGAGACTATCAGCAATCAACTTTGCAATTCACTTGTACACTATTGCAGCATGAGATTGGCATGAAGTCCTTCACACAAGAGGCATTTGAAACCTTAGAAACAAGGCAAATAATGGTATGGTTTACCTGCTTTAGCATCATGCCACTTCTGAAGAAGTCGGATTTACAACATCAAAACCAATAACGTCCCAACATTTTTGAAGAAATGAGTCGTACAGCCATCTGGACCAGGATCTTTCTCTTCATGGAGTTTAAATAAGCATACCTTGATCTCATCAGCCAAGAAATCCCTGCTCAGTTCAAGGGACTGATCATCGATCAAACCATCACCCAGCAAGTCAGATAAATCAATCCTACCCATTGGATCAATTGGATTAGAACCTAGGATGAGAATCATATTCAACAAAAGCCTTTGCAATGTTGGCATGACCCACAATGCCCTCTCCCTCCTTATTAGAAATACACATGATCTTGTTTCTAGCCCTATGACCAAGAAGGGACTTGTGGAAGAAAGAAATATTGTTATCCCCAAGGTTCAGCCAATTAACCCTTGCTTTCTTCCCCTTGTTTCAGCCTCCAGGTTGTACAGCAATTTCCTATATTTGACATTAGCATCTTTTTCACTTGATGCCAACAGGGAGTTACTAGGATCATTGTGAAGAGCAACCTGAGCATTTTAGAGGACATCTTTTGCTACCATCACCTGATTTTCTACCTTAATGCTCCACACTTTCAACTCACCTTTCAGCCTTTTCAATTTACTCATGAGAATAAACATAGGAGTGCCTTCAATCTCTTCAGACAAAGAATGGCTCACCACTTCTAGAAAATCTTTAATTTTGCTCCAAAAATTGAAAAACCTGAAAGGTATATTCAACTTAGGTCCATCAATATACATGGCTACCAGCCATGATTTAAAGTCTCGGACTCGGATCGGGGATCGTCCCAGTCCGAGTCCCCTGTTTCTCTGCAAACCAGACCAGCAGGTTCAGGCTTCAACTGTTCAGGACCAGATCAGCTGACAGCAACAGCAACAGCAGCTTGCCAGCTTCGTCTTCTGACCAGATCAGCAGCAGCAGCTTCAGAAATCAGCCTTCATCTTCGTCTTCTTCTTCGTCTTCTTCAGTTCTTCGTGTAATTGTTTTTTTAAAAGATGTGGACTAGAGTCACCAGTCTGAGACCGAGTTGGATCGCCGATCCCACTTTGGATCGGACGATCCAGAAAAAAACAAAACAAGTTAAAAGTTCTTCTAGGAGGATCCAGAAAAAAAAAAAAACAAGCTAAAAGTTCTTCTCTTCTTCTTCTCCGTTAGGGGTGTAAACGAGCCGAGCCGAGCTTTGCCCTGCTCGGCTCGGACACATAAAATTTATACAAGGCTCGGGTTCGGCTCAAGCTCGGTAAAACTTTTTGGGCTTAGGCTCGGCTCAGGCTCTCTATTTTTTCAATGCTCAGGCTGAGCTCGTAAAAGCTCGGCCCGAAAAAAGCTCAACTCGGCTCGTGAAAGCTCGGCTCTTGAAAGCTCGGCTCGTAAAACACTAAAAAAAAAAAAAAAAACTGCTTATTGTGTTCTAATTTGTTAGATGGGCTAATGACAAAAAACCAAAAACAGTTTTTAAAATGATTACTACTAACTAGCTAGGAAATACTTGCCGGGTCGGTTTTCCAACTTAAGAAAAACAACAGTCACCAATCAATGTCCATTCAAAATGTACACTACTTTTGGAAGCTCCAACTCACAAATTTCCAGTCCACAACACAACTTGCAAAATGGAAACTGAAATTTCCAGAAAATATTAAATGATGTAAAGCTTATTTAGACCTAAATTGAAAGCAATGAATAAAAAAAGAAGCCGAGAAGATGTCTATGCCTGGAAGAAAAAAAGAAAGGCCAAGAGTCACAAGGACTCAAGAGACGGTATAAAAATAATAATTAGGGTTTTTTAAGTCTTAGTTTAACAAATAACTAACTAACTAAGTGCTCGACTTAAAGACGCCATTAATTTGTATTTAAAGATTAATATTATATTTATATATATATATATATATATAATACCTATAATACATAAACTTATATATCAAATATAAGAGCAAGCCAAGCTTTAACCGAGCTGAGCCTACCCAAGCTCGGCTCAGACTCGTTAAAAAAATGAGCTTCTTTTTAGGCTCAGGCTCGGCTCACAAGCCTAAATAATGAGCTCATTGACAGCCCTATTCTCCGTCTTCTTCTTCTTTGTCTTCTTATGTTTTGTGTTTTTGGTATTTTTTTTAAGGATGTGGATAAGACGATCCAGTTAGGATCGTCTGGTCCGACTCGGTCCGATTCTGTGAAGGATCAGCCAGATCGTCCAAACCGTCACGAACTCGGTCCGAGTCATCGTTTGTCCCAAATGTCTCGTCCCTGGCCAATCCCGAGTTGGATCGGCCGATCTGAACCGGTATTGGCCGATCCTTTACACTATGCTACCAGCATGGCAGAATGATCAGAAATACCTAGGGGGGCAAAATTCCACCTCAGATGCATTGAACTTAAGTAACCAAGCATGGTTAACCAGTGCCCGATCCAGTTTAGACATGATCATGTCAACCCCATGTCTCTTATTTGACCACGTGAACAAACATCCTTCTGCTCTTAGATCCATTAAACCTGCATTTTCAATAGCTTCATTAAAATCATTAACTGATGTAGCAATAACAAGCCTTCAACCAACAATTGACGCGCCTCAGTTATTTCCTCACTGATTGGGTCATTACCTCAAGCGCAAAGATGAATCCGCTAATGTCGGCTTGAATCATTCAATGGGAGAAAGAGGAAGGAAAAAAGAAGACAATAGAGTGAAAGTAGGGTCATGTAAATGGAGACGAGATTTCTGAAGGTAGAAGCAAAATACTTCGAAGAGATCGAGATTCTCAGTTACGGATATGGAGATGTGCGAGAACAGATATGGAGAGTTTTTAAAACTTACAGAAATTTTCGGTAAAGAGGCTTCGAAGTGTATCTGTTTTCTGGTCGGAGAGGGTGGTCAGAACTGCTGCATCTACTGGTGTGGGGGTTGGGAGTGCAAAAACAGCAGTTTTATCCAGAGCAGAAGTCGCGTAGTCCTGAACCCAATAATGTTTGTTCAGAGATCTCTCCCATGCAGGGTACTCGGAGCCAAAGATTTCGGAAGCTTTGGGGGCGGGATTTAAGGTGGAATGTATTGATAGCGCAACTAGTAAAAAGCTGCCAAAGGGTGGTAGAGTTTGGCCGAAGGGGATCACCGGAGAGAATCCGTCGGTTATTTGTGACGATTTAGATATCTCGACGAATCTGGTGGCACTTGGGAGGAGTTTGGTTGGGAGATTTGAGAGTGAGCCCCCAACAATAGAAGATATCCGTGGCTGGGTGGTGAAGAAATAGAGTTCGGCTGTGGAGGTTTCTATGAAAAAGATGTCTCCATCATTATTTTTATCTTCTTTTCAATTCAAGAAAGTGTCTATAGAGATCCTGAAATATGGGGCCAAAGAGTTTGGTCCTTACGTCATTTTCCTGGATTGCTGGAATCCCCGCTCCAACTGTGATGTGGATGGGGTTAAAGATGATCGCACTTGGTTTAGGGTTTTTGGGGATTTATATAGGTGAAGCTTGCGGAGTCTATGTTCGCACTGATATTGCTACGAAAGATGGATCGGATATACAGTGATAAGATTGCTGGTTGCAAGTCTAGCCGGAGAAAAATCCCCCACACTTGTTTGAAAATGGGATGCAAGTGGTTTATTTGCTAGGTGTGGTGGGAGCTGAAACCGTTTCGTGGCATGGAGAGGGCTATCTTAGTCGTTGGAGATGGTGGATCTAATTTTTTTTTTTTATGAATAATGAAAATGGTATAAATAGAGGGAAGAATGTACATAGTTATTAGGCCACAAAGAAGTGGACAAACAACCTTAAGAAACAAAAACCAAAAACAGAAAAAATAAACAGATCCTCAAACGAGGAGACATCTTACACTCCTCAACCATAAAATTACGCGGTATAATCCCACTAAAGAATGACTGTGATAGTTCCTTCTCTAGCCAACCGATCCGCCAACCCATTGGCACTTCTGAGAACATGAACAAAATCTAAGTTTAAGCCCTCTCCAAGAGACAATGTCAACAAGAACAAATGAAAAAGTCTCCACGAACTGCAATTCCTCTCCCTCACCCAAGATATAACAACTACTCAGTTTGAAGTTGTGTCAGTATCAGCTCGGTTTAGATCTCGAGCCTGGACAGAGGCCCAAATAGGATCCAGGCCTAAATCAAACAAGTCGTGCCTCTCAATCTGACTTTGCACCTCTTCACGTAAGTGTGAAGTTTAATCCTACTCCTTTCTCCGACGAAGTTCTCCAGTGCTCAGTTTCGAGATGGGTCAAAGAATACATCGAGCTTATGGGGAAGCAAGGTGGTTGTAGCTTTGATGTAGATTGGGAAGCTTCATATGGCGGACCCAAGGAGAAAAATATTTTCGACTTGTTAAAGAAGTCGTCCATGGAATCGCCGAATGCATCGGTTCACTGTGGAGGTAATAATTCAAAGGTGTACTGAAGGAGAAATAGGTGTAACATGCTGGAATTAAGTCCCGCCTGCATCAAGTCCCCAGCTTTCGTTTCTTCTCCCTACCTCCATGTCCATTCGACTTTAATTTCACTAGATGATGTGAAAGCTTCAAGTGCATTAGGTTGGGGCAGCCAAAGCTTGAACCACTTTCTGCTTCTGGAGAATGTCAAGGGGAGCGATCTACAATTGGAAGTGATTGCCTTTGCAACCTTGAAGGGGCCTTCTCGAGTTATGCACATGCCAAGTTGTGACGTCTCTTTATCACATGAGGGTGGGGACGATGTCCTCCTTTCAGTTGAACCCATTGATGTAAAAATTCCAGACGAAGAGGCTTGCAGCAAGGTTCTGAAGCCTTGTCTTCTGAAGTTGGATAGTAAGAGTGTCATTAGGGAAGAAGTCTCTCAAGATTCTATCAATGAATCAGAGGAAATTATTTTTGACTGTATTCTTGAGAAATTAAAGACTTTCAAGGAATTCTTGGGCTTATCTTGTGAAGGTTTTGAAGGCAAAACTATGAATTTATTCGTAGCCAATGAGAAGAGGCACAAAGGGGATTCCAAGATAGAAAATTCCAAGTTGAGAAGAGAAATGTTCGGGTTAGAGTGGAATATGATGGAGCCTGGAGGAAGGGTCCAGGGTCAATCCTAGAAGTGTCGGTAAAATGAACGATTAGGTTATCCGATGACTGCTAAGATCTTATCTTGGAATGTGTGGGGCCTAAATGCTCCTGAAAAGACAGCAGCAGTTAAAACTGTTCTTGGGATTTGGAAACCAAATGTTGTTGTCCGTCAAGAAACAAAGTTAGAAAAGGTTGAGAAGATGATGTTGTCAAGTATATGGGATGTGAGGGAAGTGGAGTGGGTTGCTAAACCAGTAATGGGTTCAGCTGGAGGTATTTTAGTGGGGTGAAGGAAGGAGATGGTTGTAATGGTCGATAATAGAGTGGATGACTACTCAATTTCCATTCTGTTTGGGGACACCTACTCTAACGTCAACTAGGTGATCTCGGGTGTCTATGGGCCTTCGAATAAGGCAGATCTTTGGAGGGTTTGGTTAGAGTTGGAAAGGGTGAAGGCTTTGTGGCTTGTTCCATGGTGTGGGGGTGGGGGTGGGGGTGGGGGTGGGTACATTTCTATCCATATGAGAGAGTTTTCAGATTTTATTAATAATAATGAATGGGTGGATGTTCCCTAAAGAGGTCTTACTTTTACGTGATCCAACAACCAAGAGATTCCATCATTATCAAAGTTGAACAGATTTCTGGTTACGCTTACGCAATGTTGGTTAGACATATTTAATCTTGTACAGGCCTATTCTCTTCCTCGTCCCACTTCTGATCACATACCCATTATTTTGGAGGGTTGGACTGTCTGTAGGCGAGGGGCACCTTTTAGATTCGAAAATATGTTGTCGGAAGATTAAGAGTTCTTGCCTTTCGTAAGGAAGTGGTGGGCGGACTTCAAAGTGAATGGAACACCAAGTTTCACCTTTTATAGAAAACTTAAGGCTTTGAAGACTACACTGAAAGATTGGAATAAACATATATTTGGAAGGGTGGATGTGAAATTAAAGGAGGTGAGGCTGATTGAAGAATTGGACAGGAAAGAGGAAAGGACTCCTTTGCAGAGTAAGGAGTGGGTTGACAGAGAACGGTTTAAGGCGGAGTTTAGGAAATGATCAAGATGCGAGGAAAATTCTCGAAGGTAACAATCAAGAGCGCTTTGGCTTAAAGAAGATGAAAACACAAAACATTTCAATCAAATCACCAATGCAAGGAATAGCATTAATACTATCAAGAAACTAGAGGTAAATGGCTCTCTAATTGAGGAAGAGGTTAAGATTAGAACAGAAATTGTTGAGTTTTACTCAAAACTATCTGTAGAGGAAGCGAGTCTTGGGCCAACGTAGGATGGTATTCAATTTGACACGATCTCTCCTCAGGAAATGAGACCCTGGAGAAGGAGATCCAAGAAAATGAGGTGTGGCAAGTTTTCAAAGAGCTCCAAGGTATTGAGATCTCAGGACCCGATGGGTCTACTCTTGCCTTTTACAAAAAGTGCTGTTGTTGCTGAATTTTACCACAAATTTGTCTTCGTGAACAACGCTAATGCGACCTTCATTTCCTTGATTCCAAAGGAGGCCATTAATATTAACTATATTAAGGATTTTTATCCTGTAAGCATGATGAGCAGCTTTTATAAGATTTTGTTTAAAATCCTTGCAAATAGGCTTAAAGGGATACTTCCTAAGATCATATCCCATTCCCAAAGTGCGTTTGTTGGAGGTAAGCAGATTTTAGATGGGGTCTTAATAGCTAATGAATGTTTGGATTCTCCAATCAGAGGTAAGATTCCTGGGCTGATTTGTAAATTGGATATGGGAAAGGCTTACGATCATGTTAATTGAGACTTTCTCCTTTATATTATGGGGCACATGGGATTTGGGGAGAGGTGGACGAGCTGGATCAGTACTTGCATTCAGTCGGTGTCTTTCTTTGTGCTTATTAATGGCTCTTCTATAGAATTCTTTGGTGTTTCTAGAGGTTTAAGGCAAGGAGACCCGCTTTCCCTAAAGAGGTCTTACTTTTACGTGGTCCAATAACCAAGAGATTCCATCATTATCAAAGTTGAACAGATTTCTGGTTACACTTACGCAATGTTGGTTAGACATATTTAATCTTGTACAGGCGTCTTCTCTTCCTCGTCCCACTTCTGATCACATACCCATTATTTTGGAGGGTTGGACTGTTTGTAGTTGAGGGGCACCTTTTAGATTCAAAAAAATGTTGTCGGAAGATTAAGAGTTCTTGCCTTTTGTAAGGAAGTGGTAGCGAACTTCAAAGTGAGTGGAACACCAAGTTTCATCTTTTATAGAAAACTTTAGGCTTTGAAGACAACGCTGAAGGATTGGAATAAACAGATATTTGGAAGGGTGGATGTGAAGTTAAAGGAGGGGTTGAGGCTGATTGAAGAACTGGACAGGAAAGAGGAAAGGACTCCTTTGCTGAGTAACGAGTGGGTTGACAGAGAACGGTTTAAGGCGGAGTTTAGGAAATGATCAAGATGCGAGGAAAATTTTCGGAGGTAACAATTAAGAGTGCTTTGGCTTATAGAAGAAGATGGAAACACAAAAAATTTCAATCAAATCACCATTGCAAGGAATAGCATTAATACTATCAAGAAACTAGAGGTAGGCTCTCTAATTGAGGAAGAGGTTAAGATTAGAACAGAAATTGTTGAGTTTTAATCAAAACTGTCTGTAAAGGAAGTGAGTCTTGGGCCAACGTTGGATGGTATTCAATTTGACACGATCTCTCCTCGAGAAAATGAGACCCTGGAAAAGGAGATCCAAGAAAATGAGGTGTGGCATGTTTTCAAAGAGCTCCAAGGTGATGATATCTCAGGACCCGATGGGTCTACTCTTGTTTTTTACAAAAAGTGCTGTTGTTGCTGAATTTTACAAATCCGTCTTCGTGAACAACGCTAATGCAACCTTCATTTCCTTGATTCCAAAGGAGGCCATTAAAATTAACTGTATTAAGGATTTTTATCCTATAAGCATGATGAGCAGCTTTTATAAGATTTTGTTTAAAATCCTTGCAAATAGGCTTAAAGGGATACTTCCTAAGATCATATCCCATTCCCAAAGTGCGTTTGTTGGAGGTAAGCAGATTTTAGATGGGGTCTTAATAGCTAATGAATGTTTGGATTCTCCAATCAGAGGTAAGATTCCTGGGCTGATTTGTAAATTGGATATGGGAAAGGCTTACGATCATGTTAATTGGGACTTTCTCCTTTATATTATGGGGCGTATGGGGTTTGGGGAGAGGTGGACGAGCTGGATCAGTACCAAATTCAGTCGGTGTCTTTCTTTGTGCTTGTTAATGTCTCTTCTATAGAATGTTTTGGTGCTTCTAGAGGTTTAAGGCAAGGAGACCCGCTTTCCCTAAAGAGGTCTTACTTTTACGTGGTCCAACAACCAAGAGATTCCATCATTATCAAAGTTGAACAGATTTCTGGTTACGCTTACCCAATGTTGGCTAGACATATTTAATCTTGTACAGTCCTCTTCTCTTCATCGTCCCACTTCTGATCACATACCCATTATTTCGGAGGGTTGGACGATCTGTAGGCGAGGGGCACCTTTAGATTCGAAAATATGTTGTCAAAAGATTAACAGTTCTTGCCTTTTGTAAGGACGTTGTGGGCGGACTTCAAAGTGAGTGGAACACGAAGTTTCATCTTTTATAGAAAACTTAAGGCTTTGAAGACTACGTTGAAGGATTGGAATAAATAGATATTTGGAAGGGTGGATGTGAAGTTAAAGGAGGTGTTGAGGCTGATTGAAGAACTGGACAGGAAAGAGGAAAGGACTTCTTTGCTGAGTAAGGAGTGGGTTGACAGAGAACGGTTTAAGGTGGAGTTTAGGAAATGATCAAGATGCGAGGAAAATTTTTGGAGGTAAAAATAAGAGCGCTTTGGCTTAAAGAAGAAGATAAAAACACAAAACATTTCAATCAAATTACCAATGCAAGGAATAGCATTAATACGATCAAGAAACTAGAGGTAAATGGCTCTCTAATTGAGGAACTGGTTAAGATTTGAACAGAAATTGTTGAGTTTTACTCAAAACTGTCTGTAGAGGAAGCGAGTCTTGGGCCAACGTTGGATGGTATTCAATTTGACACGATCTCTCCTCAAGAAAATGAGACCTTGGAAAAGGAGATCCAAGAAAATGAGGTATGGCAAGTTTTCAAAGAGCTCCAAGGTGTGGCAAGTTTTCAAAGAGCGCCAAGGTGATGAGATCTCAGGACCCGATGGGTCTACTCTTGCTTTTTACAAAAAAGAGCTGTTGTTGCTGAATTTTACCACAAATCTGTCTTCGTGAACAACGCTAATGTGACCTTCATTTCCTTGATTCCAAAAGAGGCCATTAATATTAACTATATTAAGGATTTTTATCCTGTAAGCATGATGAGCAGCTTTTATAAGATTTTGTTTAAAATCCTTGCAAATAGGCTTAAAGGGATACTTCCTAAGATCATATCCCATTCCCAAAGTGCGTTTGTTGGAGGTAGGCAGATTCTAGATGGAGTCTTAATAGCTAATGAATGTTTGGATTCTCCAATCAGAGGTAAGATTCCTAGGCTGATTTGTAAATTGGATATGGGAAAGGCTTACGATCATGTTAATTGGGACTTTCTCCTTTATATTATGGGCGTATGGGGTTTGGGGAGAGGTGGACGAGCTGTATCAGTACTTGCATTCAGTCGGTGTCTTTCTTTGTGCTTGTTAATGGCTCTTCTATAGAATTCTTTGGTGCTTCTAGAGGTTTAAGGCAAGAAGACCCGCTTTCGCCTTTTCTTTTTATTATGGTGGTGGAAGCGTTGAGCAGAATGATTACTAGAGCTGGGGGTGAGTTATTGACAGGATTTAAAGTTGGTAAGGGTGATTTTGCAGTCTCTCTCACCATCAATTTGCAGATGATAGGGTGATATTCTGTGATGCAAACATAGAACAGCTAAGGGTGTTAAGGTTTGGTGTGCTTTCAGACCATATCTGGGCTAAAAATCAATTTGGGTAAGAGTGAGAGTTTTGGAGTGGGGAATGTCCACAACCTTGAGCTCCTTGCCAATAATATTGGTTCCAAGGTGGGAAAGTTGACGATAACATATTTAGGAATTCCGTTGGCTGGTTTTAGGCTACCTCGGTGTGGAATGAGGTGGTGTAGAGAATGGAGAGGAGATTATCTTCTTGGAAAGGCCAATTTCTATCCAAAGGAGGTAAGGTAGCTCTGCTTCATGACTTTCGTCATACTCTAACTTGCTTACCCACTTATTTGATGTCTATGTTAATTATTACAGCATATGCGGCAAATAGAATTGAGCAATTACAAAGGAACTTCCTATGGTGTGGGTTAGAGGGTAAGGATAAGTATCATTTGGTACAGTGGGATCTTGTTCGTAGACCGAGGGAAGGTGGTGGAATTGGAATTACGAGACTAAGGGAGTTCAATAAAGCATTGTTGGTAAAATGGTTGTGGAGGTTTGGGGAAGAAGTCGGCAGCCTTCGGAGAGAAGTTATAGTTCACGAATACGTGTCTACCAGGAAGTTGGAAGGTGGAGCCTATTAGATCATCTTATGGGGTGAGTCTGTGGAAGGCCATATGGAGCATCTCTACATTTTCAAAGGGTGGGATTAGTTTCAAGGTGGGTTGGGGTAATCGAGTAAGGTTTTGTGAAGATAGATGGTGTAGAGAGTTTCCCCTTGCCATGAAATAGAGTGATCTATTTGAGGCTGCTTTGAGCAAAGGTGATTGGATCACCAATATTATCCAAACGGGTAGTGATGGTGTTGTTTGGAATCTAAGGTTTAGAAGAGCTTTGTTTGATAGGGAGGTGGAGTCGGCTGCTGCACTTATGGCAGAATTGGAAAGATCCAGCTTAGTAATTGATCCTGATAACAGGTGGTGGTTTGGGCCCCCCAAGACATGTGAGAGATCTTTTTGATCAATGGAACTTCTCTGCATTAAGGATGAAGGGACGGATATTATTCAAGGTGTTGTTCTTTTGTATTTTATGGCATTTATGGGGTGAGCGAAATAATAGGATCTTTGAGAATACTTGGAGGAGTCCGAACCGTAATCATTGATTTGATTGTGGGAACAACGGTTGTATGGTGTAAGGCTTTTCCAGAATTTCAGAACGTGACTTCTTCGGACTTGGTCAGATGTTGGGAGACTATTATTGGGATGTAATTTCTGTATTCTCTTTTGTTTTTTTGTTTCTTTTGGGAAATCCTACACTCTTTTTCTGTTTTCTTTGCGTAGTTGATTCTCTGTCTTGGGGAACCGACTACCTTTGCCTTTTGTACATTCTTCTTATCTTTTTATACAATATTCGTTATTGATCAAAAAAAAAAAAAAAGATAACAGGTGGTGGAGGTGGGAAGGGGATGGGTCCTCTTCCATGAAGTCTCTTTTTGAGGTTATCCCTCCTATCTGCTTAGGTGACTCATCAGTTCGCCTGATTTGGAAGACTTCATGTCAATCTAAGGTGGCGTTCTTTGTTTGGTTGGCTGCTCATGATAAGATATTGACAATTGATCATCTTATTTTCAGAGATTGGGTTATCCCTATTCGTTGTTACATGGTAAGGAGGCGAAGTCGGTTAGCCATTTACTTCTGCATTGTGAAATGGCAAGGGAATTTGTCTTTCTTCTTGGGTGGCTTTGGAGTTGCACGGGTAATACCGGTAGATTTGAGATGCATTTTGTCGGTTTGGAGATGGAAAAAGCAGAAATCTAGACGTGATATACTTTGAAATTTATGTCCACATGTCATTTGCTGGTTCGTCTGGAAGGAAAGAAACAATAGAGTGTTTGAAGGTAAGGAGGCATGGTGTAAGGGATCGTCCGATCCAACTCGGGATCGGAAGGGGACGATCCCCGAGTTGAAACCCAACCGAGAAGAACAAAAACAGGTTGGATCGTTCCGATCCCGATACGGATCGCCCGATCCGGAACGATCCAAATTTTTTTTTTTTTTTTTAAATTGAATGTGGCCGGTCTGTCTCGGCCAATCCCGAGCCGGATTCCGAGATTAAACACTATGTAAGGAGGTGCTTGGAGTGGTTCATAGAAGAGCCGTGGCAATATTTTTTCATTGGGCAAAGTTACATCCAGAATTTTTTGATGTCCTCTTTGCAGACTTTGTGGATAGGTGGGGTGAGTTTTAAAAGTCATAATATAGAGAGAGTAAGGAGGACATTGGTGATCTGACATCTCTTTGGATGCTCATACTTGTATATGAAGTACATGTTTTGTGGTTCTTTTCATACATATTTTATATATACCACAACTTTAATTATGAAAAAAAAAATTAGGCCTTCCACCAAAATTTCTCATTTTGCCCCCTTATGACATTAAAATCCCCAAGAACTATCCATGCTTCATTTCTCATTGAAGCTGATAGGAATCTCCATCGCCTCCTCTCCTCAACTTCATTCTTGCCATAGGTAAATGTTACAAAAAAGTTAATTCTAAGTGGAATATAAGTGATTTCAGTATGATGTACTGATCTCCTTTTGAAATCACCCTAACATTTGGATCCCATGAGACCAGCACCCTCCCAAGAACTGATTCAGTATAGTTAGAGCACATCACCCATCCAGGACACACACAATTTGTATCCATTTGTTTATTTGCATTTCTAACCCTGGTCTCAAGCTACCCAATTAAACTCAGTTTATGAAACCTGACAAACTCCTTCACTTCTCTTTGTTTAGTGGAGTCGTTCAGCCCCCTCACATTCCAACAGGCCCAGCTATTCATTTAGACACTTTCTTTGAATCCCCCTTAGTAGCAGCAGCAACACCCTGAGCATCAGACATCAAATTCTTCTTTTTCTTCTCCTGTTTTTTTTAGAGCTGCTATACACAGGAGCCTCATGACTTACCCTCCGAGAATCCCCTTCGGTTACCTCTGGAAATGCTCGATTAGCTTCCTCTACTTCCTCACCCAAGTTCTCAAACCGGTTAGATACACTAGCCTTTTCCCTAAGGCCCACATCATATCCAATAGTTGCAATACGCCCCTCAGTTTGAGATGCCACTTGACCAGCCACTATATCAATGTTGTTAGAATTTACATCCTTACCCAACCCCATGGAACCAGGTTCAAGAACATGCACTATATTAACCTCACTCTGTTCAGGCACAATCTGAAGTGTTTTTTTTTTTTTCTATCAATAACTTCCCTTTCCTCCTTTGGGGATTAAGATAAAAAGATGCCAGTGATTATTCTATACCCTAGTCTCATAATTTGAAGACTTGAACAGACTCTAACTTTAGAACCTCCATAATAATAGAAAAAGGCCATCATGTACCCACAAGGACCTAAGTTTTTCCGTTCTTCCACATTGCTATTTTGATCTCTTTCTCAATAAAGCCTTTCTATCCATGTACTCTTTTCTTGCAAAACCTCACATCCACTAAGGTTTCCTACATGGAACCTCAGAACCACTTTTGACTTGTTGAACACAAAGACGTGAGAAGATAATGCCTCAAATATAAGCACACATTCTTCAATGATCTCGCGAGCCACCTAAATAAAAAAGATGTCATTTATTTCGACCACCCATTAGCTAATCTATGTTCTCATCCCTTTCCTTAATCCACTTGGTTGTTGACGTTTGTCTCCAACTAACCACTTTGTGTTTCAACACAATTTCCGTCTCTCCTCTCTTAACCTACCTATTCTTTATTTCTTCCCCAAATAGAGAGTCTGGGAATGCTTCAACCAATCTAGCCTCTCTATCTTGTCTAGGTATTTCTTCTTTCTCTTGCGGAGGACAAAAGTGTTTTTGCTCCATTGTTTTATTTTATTTTTAAAATTTTGAGGGACTTAATGAATCAGAAATCCACATATCCTAAACCATCAATCTCCCTCTCAAATCATCATGGCCTCATCATTTCAATAAAAGACATACGAGTCAACTATATCCTATGAATAAAAGGAAAAAGGGCCCTTGACTCAAAAACTTTGAAGAAACAATAATTGGGAAGTGATCTAACATGGGTCTTAAGAGACCAGGCTAACTATCTATCAAGTAATGTGCATCCCAATCCATCGACACTAGGCATCTATCAAATCTACATCAAAGGGCCTTTTTCCAATTTCATTTGACCATATAAAACACTTGCCTTTCAGTCGGTAGTTCAATAAGGTAAGATGGTTGATGATATATTGAGAATTCCGCAATGCTTCTAGTGAACCTCCTCCTTATTCCTCTAGTCCAACATTTGGCAGTATTAAAGAAAACCCAACATATTCTCGTCATCCCCCACCCCCAAGTCTGTAATTTTATCCCAAAAAGTATCCCTCAACCACTACTTATTTGTCCCATATAGACCCAGATTGATCCATATCAATTTTTTTTATTAATTTTTAAATACAAATGCATAAACAATGATTCCATTCATTTTCTAAGTCTTATTTTCTTGAATTGTTTAGTAATTTCTGATTTTTCCTGATTTTTTCTGATTTTTTAATATTTATTTAATATTTTCTTTGATTTTTTCAGTTTAGAAAATATAATTATGCAAAGAATAAGGTACTGTTTTTTTCTATAATTTTTACCAACTTTTTATTTATATTTTCATAAGTTTATAGGAATTTTGTAAAAAATAAATATTTTTTCCCTCATGTCGCGCGACATGATGGAAAAGGGAAATCATGTCACCAGTTCAAAAATCGTTGACATGTCGACGACATTGAAATCACTGCTTACAGCAACTATGACCACCCCAAATTTTTCTGATTAATCTTCTATTGACTACCTCCCTTTTAGTCTATTAAAGAACGAGGATATTGGATTTGCATTCCAGACAGTCCTTAACTACTCTTATCTTGGAGCATTCACCCAACCCATCATGTTCCAGCTGATTATCTTCATTTACCAACACTTCATGCCCCCCCCATCATGTTCCAGCTGATTATCTTCATTTACCAACACTT
>JAUPMG010082269.1:2596-12814 GCA_031762675.1 Pachysandra terminalis | reverse complement strand
AGAACCATCACAATCTGGAATAGCCAGTGTATGTGCAATGCATCAGAAATCCTTGAGCAAAGTCTATCAAGAGAAACATACGACTTAATCCTAGAATCATGAATCACAACTTGAAGCTTCTTCCTTAAACAATTCAAAAGGAGCAATACCAGCTACCTTAGCGACAGAGGGGCAAGGGATTAGATATCATTCAACTAAGGGAACTCTAGGATAATGACTACTTAGAAATAAAAATAAAAAAACTAAATAAAAATAGAAACTGCCTGCATTCAACTAAAATATAATCATTCCCAATAATGTTTTTTTCTTTTCTTTTTTGATCAGTATTAATATGAACTACCCCTCTCATCTACAAACCTATGTTACATGGACTCGGGTGCAGATATGTGTCTAGGTGTCGGACTTGTCTAATCCCCTTATCATCGGACACTGGGACTTAGGCCGTGTACTATATATTTTGAACTTATATATGCTAAGTAGTACCAAAATATGGCATTACTATATACAATATCAATCTCTATTCATTTTAAACTTGATAACCAAGTATAAAATGAAGATAAAAGGGGCCCTTATGTAGAATAGAGGAAACATCTGTTTAAGTAAAACTGGACGCGGCTGTGAAGGATCCAACACGAATCCCATACCCATACCCATGTTATGTCGTGTTGACATGAGTACTCTGGGGTGAGTAAAAGAGTCCGTGTAACATAGCTACAAACTCAGAGAACAAAAAATCCTTAAATTCTAGTAAGATAGAAGCGAATGGAACAACAAATATAAGGCATTCTTCAAAATCCAATCTTGACTACGCTCTTCCCATTTTAATATTCTTCTATTCCTTTCATCCTATTGACACCTCATTTTTGCACAAGGATAATTATCACAAACACTATATGGGAAAATTCTCCACAAAAACTTAAATGATGAAGGAATATCTGTAAGATCACTCTTTCTCAGCAAATGAGGAAGGCACTCTCCTACTCCCTCTAGAAACCAAACCCTGAAACTTTACCCAGTAGATCAGTCTTAGAAAACCCTTACCTCAAGTGGACCAGACTGAAAGATATATGGGTTTCTTGACATCCTTTATCAAACCCCCAAGCCTTGATTTCTCACATGATATAACATTTTTGTGTCAAATCGAATCAAGGCTTCTAGCCTTCTACCACTGAAAGCACTCAAAATTACCATCCAATGGTGGTAACCTTGCCAAATTTCGAGATGGTTTGAAAATTTGTGTGAAGTATCAAAATACCCTTGTTGAGTCAAATTTGAATTTTCAAAGCTTCAATCAAGATTATGACCTCAATTTTTATTTTTATTTTTTGATAGAAAACACAAGTTTTATTAATGGAAAGAAAAGTACAGAACAGCTAGAAGCAAGGAATCGAGATTAATCTCTAAACTCCATGAGTAAAAAATAATAAGAAGAAGAAGAAGAAAAAACAGACAAACAAAGAAGAAAAACAGAAAAAACAATAAACCGTAGACACATATTAATCAGCAAAGACGTCTGATGAAGTGATTGCCCCTTGTCAATTCCTCACTATGCTTTCCACAGAGATGTTCTCAAAATCTGATGCCACTGATATCCAAGACGCCACAAGCCCAATACTTCCTGAACCTCCCCGCCTTCTTACCTTCATAAATTCTATTATTGCATTCCCCCCATACACCCCAAAGTGCAGGCAGCATGAAACAAAGATAAAAACAGCTTCTTCCCCTTTCAACCAATCCCCTAAAGTTCCATTACTATGCCATATCAACAATATCAAAAGGAACAACTCATCCAATCTCAATCTCCTTCAACAAAGCACACCAAACTGTCCAAGCAAACTTACAGTGGATAAAGAAATGATTGATAGATTCTTCCTCCTACCAACAATCACACACACCTGAGGAGACAATGCCATAAATATTCTCCTCCTTCGAAGAACATCCTTGGTGCTAATCTTTTTCAAAAACGACGTCCAGATAAAGGCCATGATTCTAGGAGGAGAGAAAACCTTCCAAACCTTATGGAAAGGAAAAGGAGGAAAAGGGTGAATATTAAAGGAGCATAACAGTGAAAAGGAGATTTGGATAAAAAAAGACCTTTGGAATCGAAAAACCAAAATTTTTTATTAGAACAACCCGGGCAAGATTTTAAATTTCGATTTCGCCAGACATTTCGCCAAGGGGCGTCTGGCGAAATTTCACCAGATTTCGCCCATATTTCACCGATATTTCGCCGAAATGGGGAAATATCGCCATTTCGCCAAGGGGGGAAATGGTAACATTTCGGTGGCATGCCGGCGAAATTTAAAACCATGAACCCGGGTGAATAGTAACATCCTTAAGAAGATCCACCAAAGATGATATCTGATCAACATCCAAAGGCCGAGGGTCCCTACGAAGAGGGAGAGACCATGAGAAGAGATTGATAAAACCCTATCATTATTATTTCTGTGGGCATCTTGCTTCACTGAATTTAGGGGAACTTCGTTTGAAGAATTTGATCATAGATGGGGGTTTTTTGGGATTGAGAAAAGGTTGTATAGGAGTCTGGTCTGAGAGGGTTTCATGTCTCTTTACACAATTTTTCAGGGGTTGTAAAGGGATGTAAATTTCTGTACAATTACAGTCCTTTGGACATATTAATATAAAAACTTTCATTACTGATCCAAAAAAAAAAAAGCATATGCAACCTGGGAAATCTTACACAAAGAAAGGACTCGTACCACCACACATCTTTCCAAAATCTGATTTTATGACCATCCCAAATACAAGTACGAAAATATGGGGATAAAATGGGATAAAGAGCAAGAATATCATTTTATTCTGGGCTCAGTCTGGGCTCATTTTTTAGCAGGGCTGTAAGTTTGGCCTGGCCCGGCCGACCCAACCCTAATAAGAGACCGAACTCACCTTTTAGTTTGGGTTTGGGGTTCAGTCTGGGCTCATTTTTGAGCCGAAGTTGAGTTCGGACTGGGTCAGGTTGAAGATTATAAAGCCCAAAAGCCCAGCCCAGACCAATATATTTTATATATATTCTATTATGTAGAGAATATGAACAGTGGATGAATCTTAATTCAACGGTTCATATCTAAGGCCCCTAAAGCAATGAAACCCTAACTCTATTCAGTGATTTCTAGTTCGGTCAACAGCCACCATACCATAAGGGCATATTCCTCAGTCCTTTCTTCAATATTTATCTTCTCCGAGCATCCAGCAGCGTATCCATCTCCGGCAATACATCTCGTCGACATCACTAGTCTCTCGCAAGTCACAATCAGGTTTCAGGAAAACATACGAATCGATTCATTCTTCTTTTACTCAAATCGATTTTCATTCTTCTTCTACTCAAATCAATTATCTTTAAGGTTTTTGTTCTTCTACTCATTCTTTTCTGTTTTTCTTTAATTTTTTTTCATTCAAAACAAGATATGTAAATAACTCAAATAGATTCTCATTAAGATTTTCGTTCATTCTAATACTCATTCTTTTCTGTTTTTTTTTTTTTTTCATTCAAACCAAAATAAGTAACTAACCTATGGCTGAATAATCTGGTCAAAAACACGGTTCTCTAAACTTCGAAATACCTCTAGTGTTGAAGACATTTGTATATTATATGATACCGACAGCAACAGGTCTGCTCCCTGTGAAGCCCAAGTGTTGCGCAATATAACAAATCAGCAAATCCTAATTTTCCTGCTATTTTTATTGTAATTTTTGTGGTTTCTCCTCAAGCTCAGAAAGATCTCTTGGGGTTGATGCAGCATTTGGTAGCTCCCGACACATTTTTGCAGATGATCAACAAAAAAACAAATTCAATTCAAAAACGCAGGCAATGGAGTTTGGGGTGGCCCGAACCCAGCATGAACTCAACAATTTGAGTTCGGGGATTTGGGCTGGGTCCGTACCCAATAGGTTCGGATTAAGTTCGGACTGAGTTGGGTTTGGGCCAACTAATTTTAGTTTGGGCCGAGCCTGAACCGCTTAGAACCCAGCCCAACCTTCCCTACTTACAGTCCTACTAGAAGGTACCTTAGCTTTACAATTAACATCCCACATTGCTATCCACTCCACACTTGCTATGAATCATTATTTGCCATAAGCTGCCACAAACCTCCATAACCATTTACCTAGGAGAGAACGATTCTTATTCACGAGGTTTCTTATGCCTAATCTAACCTCTTTTTTACCTTTGCAAACTTGGCACCACTTGCCTAAATGGTCCTTTTTTCTACTACCCTCTTCCCAAAGGAAATCACAATGATTTTTCTCAAGCCTATCAACAACCAGCCTAGACATCTTAAAAAGGGACATAAAGTACACTGGGAGATTGGCAAGAATAGCCCCTATAAGTGTGATTCTATCTCCTAGGGAAATGTAATTTCTTTTCCATCTAGCTAACTTCTTTCAAAATTTCTCAACAACTGGTTCCCAAAACCCTAACCTACTAGAATTATCTCCAAAGGGAAAACCCAAATACTTAATTGGCAAGTTTGAAACCCCACAACCTAAGCAACTCGCTAAATCGAGTAATCGCCCCTCCCCTACATTCATCCCGCTCACACTGCTTATTGACAAGTTAACTTTCAGACCAGAAACTATTTCGAAACATTCGATAATAGCTTTAGCATGTCTAACCTCCCTTTCTGATGCCTCTAGATAAAGCATCGTATCATCTGCAAATTGGAGATGTGAAAGTTTGAATTTCTCTGCTCCTACCTCCCACCTGTTATTCAACCCAATTCCTCTGCCTTTCTTATGAAATAACTGAAGACATCCCTAACTATAGTAAACAAAAACGAATACATTGGATCATATTGCCTAAGCCCCCTACAAGTCTTAAAGAAACCTTTTGGTGAGCCATTAATTAAAATAGACTAATGCACCATACTGATGCACCCCATAATCCAAATCCACCATCTCCCTCCAAATACTTCCAATTCCATAACATGATACAGAAACTTCCAAGATCAAACTTACATAGAAGAGCATTCTCACCCCTTCATCTTTTTACCTCAACCATCTCATTTGCAATCAAAGCGCCATCTAAAATCTGCCTACCCTTCAACAAAAGCATTTTGATTCACAGACACCACAAAATTTAATACTACTCAGTCTCAAGGATAAAGTCTTAGATATAATCTTGTAAAGGCTGGTCAGTAGACTTATAGGACGGAAATCTCTCACCTGTCTCAACCCTTCTTTCTTAGGGATCAATGTTATAAAGGTTGAATTTTTATTTTTTTTTGAAAGGTAATATGTATTCTATTAGTATAACTTAAAAGATTCTATCAGACAGAAGCCATATACAGATATCAAACCCCCCATCTTACAACTGTACAAGGAGAGTGTACACAAAAGAGACTAACCAGAGTAACAAAAACAGTCTGATCAGTCTCAAACATCCAGAAAAAAAGAAGCATGATGGTTAGTCACAAGAAATCCAATCTCCCTTAAACTGATAGAACTGGATATGGTTGAAGTCATGATGAGTGTTAACCCAAGAATATAGTGTAGATATGATCCGATCCTTAATGTTTTCAACATTCTTCACCTTTTCCTAAAAAATTCGGCTGTTTCTTTCTTTCCAAAGGGACCAACATATCGCAGCCGGACACAAATTCCAAAGTATTGCCTTCATAGACCCACCTTCCCTCCAACCCCAACAGCAAAGAAGATCATAAACCTCTTTAGGCATAGCCCAATCCACCTTAAACCTGCTCAAAAAAGAACCCCCACACCTCAAAAGCTAAGCTGCACTGCACCAGTACATGAGAAACAATTTCCGCATCGGCAAAATACCCCCACACCTCTTTGAATTAGTGCTTATATTAATTACTACATTGGCCCAAAAATCCTTGATATCTAATAAAAGCTCCTCCTTCACTCATGATAAAAAAGCAATGGTAAATCTGTCCACGCCATGCTCCAGTAAGATCCCAAACTGTCTTCATAATTTCATCCTCATCAAAATTTCTTTCTAGCTATCTACATTGCTCCTCCGAAATTGACCCAAATCAACATTTCCAATTTTGAAAATCAAGAGCATCTCCTAAGAAAACATTTTTTTATAAAAATCAACAATCACCCCCTCAATGAGACCAATGTCCTTATTCTCCTCCTCATCTACTAATAATCTGTTAGTGCTATTCCTTCTCTGTCTTCCATTTGACACCTTCTTGAACCTTGATTTTTGTCTCCAAAAGATTCCCTCTCTTTTAGACCACATCTCCAACTCATTCTTTAGCACCAATCTCCTCCTTTCGGCCTCCTCAAGCACTATCTTCTCCTCTTCTTTGTCCACTCTATCCAACTCTTCCAAAAGGATTCTGTGTTTCTCATGAATCAAGCCAAACTTCTCTTCGTTCCATTTCTTCAACCCTACCTTCACACAACCTAGAAATTTCATAAATTCCCTGCCCATCCATCCCATTCCATTTGATCCCACAGCAACGTATCTTCCTCTTTGAATTCTAGAGTGTATTAACCACAAGTTTTCAAAACGAAATGGCCATGGACCATAACAAACACTCCCCAAAGATAACAATATAGGGTTATGATCAGAAATAGGTCTAGAAAAAAGTTACCTGAATAATATTCTTAAAATGACCCTCCTGATCAGGCGTCCCAAGAAATATGTCCAATCTACTGCACACCAGATTCGCCTTTATATTTGACCAAGTGAATGATGACCCTTGCAAAGGAAGGTCCATAAGTTGACATATAGTCACCACTTCCGCAAAGCATCTCATACTCCGAGTAATTCTACCCCCAAATTCTTTTCATCAAAAAATCTAATGATAGTGAAATCTCCCCCACACACCAAAGCAATCTCCAATCTTCGAAAATTTCAATAAGTTCATCCCAAAAATTCTACCGACCCCTAAAAAATATCCCCAATCACTTTAGATTTAATGGAGATCGAAAATTAACCCTTTCTTTCCTCCATACAGGTATATCACCATTCCACATCAGTAAGACTCCCCCTGAGAAACCTATTGAAGGTACAAAGCACCACTTCTTATTATCCTCAGTCCAAAGGTTCTCGATAAACTTTTAGTCAATTTGTTCTTTCTTTGTTTCATGAATAATCACCAAATCAGGATCATACTTCATTAACAGCTGTTTCACCCATCTTCTTTTGCTACCACTTCCCAATCCTCGATTGTTCCAACAGAAAATTTTCACTGTGAACTTTCTTACGACCCTTTGCTCCAACGACCTAGATTGATATCACCTTACTTGACCTCCCATTGAATCTTACGCAACTCCCTTTCCCCTTTCTTTGATTTTTTCCTATACTATCTTCTTCCTTGGTTGTTCTTCCTTGGTTTTTCCTATAACTATCTTCTTCCTTGGTTGTTCTCCCAAACACCTGATTAATCGAAACCCTATTACCATGTAAATCCTCAACTTCAATACCAAAACCCTCGGCAATATCCACTGCATTCTTTGAAAGTTCAGTTCCCATAGACAGACTTTTGTTATCAGGACTTGAGTACTTCCTAACAATTTGCAACTACTAAATTGGTCTCCTACCCCAATGGCCCAACATTTATACTTTTTTCTTTAGTTCTCTCACGAAAAACTTCATATAAAACCTCATGATCAAGAACATTCTCAATAGAAGAACCCGGTAATGTAGGCTTAGTGGAGATCATAAGATCATGGCATATAGCAAAGGAGCAACCCTGAAACAACATCAAGGGGAAGCATGGTAATTGTAAAGCTGTGGAAAATGAAAAGGACACCAAAGGAACAACATAAACCATATTACCTTTAGACATGACAATCTTACCAGAGAGTAAAAAATCGCTGATAACAAAATGACTGGGATGGAAAGTTTTCTTGCTCTTATCGGAGAAAGCCCCTAAGTCTATAGCTTGGTCTGATTCGTCTGAGAAAGAATTTTGCTGATGATTCTCCAAAATGGAAAGAAAAGGCATAGCATTATCATCCTCAGATTGTTTGCGACCGCCGGGGATCAAAACTATCAAATATCTGAGTCAAACTAACTACAGCTGGAGAGATCCAGATCTTCTTCCATTGCCGTTTCATCACTATTGGAACCTGATTCACTCTTGCTGAATCGACTGATTCTACACTCCTCTTCACAAAATCAGTTGATGCCAAATCAATGCTAACTGCTCTGTTTGGAATTTTTTCAGATTTTTTATGGCCCAAACAAGGTTGTTTCTTTGGAAGCTACCAGAAAAGTCTGAGCTCTCATCCGCAGTTTGAACACTGAAAGACTGGTCTTCAACATCCCACCTGCTTTTCTTATGACTCAATACCTCTGTGCTTAACCTTGTAACATTACCTGATGTATCCTCCTTCATTAAACGCATTACTTCTGTTGGTGATTTCTTCACCAATGTCAAATAAGATTGAAGCCTTGAAGAATCCTCTACAATGTCCCTTGTTGTGCAAACCGTGGTGTAAGGGATCGGAAGGGGACGATCCATAAAAGTTTTTATTTATTTTTAATTAAATGTGGCCGTTCGTCTAGGCCGATCCCGAGCCGGGAACCGAGTTTAAACACTATGGTGCAAACAGTTGGACCATCCGATACCTTCGACGATTTGTTAGCTGGAGATGATGAACCAATGCAAACCCTTCCTATAACTGTGCAACAGATTGCCCTCAGAATCCTAAGTGGATTAGCTTGCTTCACCTTAATGGCCACAGCTGCTAAGTTAGAGCAATTCAATGTTATCTTCTGCAGCTTCCCAATAGCCTCCACAAACATCTCCTAGAGCTTTGAATATCGGTTTGGACCAGAATTGAGGGGAAAAGCTAAAAATATAAATCCAAGAACCACCCGAGTTTAGCACTAACAATTGAACAGAAGTAACTTCCAACCATGGCTTTATCATGACTTTTTCTCCGTTTCTCAGGGGAAAAAAACCCTTTATACTTTGCATTTTCTCTGTCAGTTATGCTTGGTTAGGAAGAAGAATGCCTCGTTCTCTAATATGGGGTTGAGTTGCAGGGTTGAAGACATTCCACAAATCTCTGATAATTTGTAGCTTACTAAATGCAATGGAGATTGATGCCCCTAGATTGACGCCAAGAAAGCAAAACCCCATTTAGGATTTAAACTATACCTTGTAGGATTAAGAGAAATCTTTGAGATTCTTCCATGTTATTCAATTTTGACCTCCATGTCCCTATTTGCTTCATTTTCTTGATTCAATTCAGGCTGATTATCTAATATTAATCTCCCTTTCCTACACATAAACCGATCCTTCATTTCCTTTGCCATGGTATCCCATCCTCTGCCATTCGCCCCCTCTGGAATGAAAAGCCGACGTGTTCTTCCTTCATTAGCCAAAACAGAGACTAAACAGTATCTGCCATTACCGTTCTCTTTCACCTCAAAAATGATTGATCGATGGGAGTTTGAAGTTTTAAGAAGATTAACATGTCTTCTTCTCCCCCTGTATAGTTCTTTCATCTCTTCTTTTTTTTTTGATAAGTAAATATAAATTTATATTAATGTAAAATGGATATTGTCCATTGTATGAACTATAAAGTAAGTATGAGAAGCTCAAGGCCTACAACTTGACCCAGACCCAGCAATCTATTGATCACTCCATGAATGCTCAAATTCTGAAAAATCTATATCAGAAAAAACATGCAACGTCCTCACCCATTGAAATAGAAGGGACAAGGCTTGCCTCCTAAGAGTTTCAAATTCTGCTTCCTTGTTTTCAAAGAGTCTTCTATTCCGCTCCTTCCAAATGAACTAGCAAATGACATGAAGGCAGAAATTCCAAAGGTTATCTTTTCTACTCCTTTGTTTCCTCCATCCCCAGGCGTTCAAAAGGTTCTCCAACCTTTCCGGCATAACCCACTTGACCTCGAAACCCTCAAGAAAAAAGGACCATAACCCACTTGCAAGTTCGCAATGAATCAACAGATGACTTGCTGATTCCGCATTGCTCTTACAAGTGTAACAGCGATTGGGGATCTCCCAACCCCTCGAAATAAGATGGTCTACTATTAATATTTTCTGATTCCGCATTGTTCTTTCATCTCTTCTCCTGCCCACTTCGTCCCCAACTCATCAATAGAACCCGCTGATTTACATCCCTTGCTAATATCTGTAGTCCGAAGTTTTGCACCTGCTTCATCTTCGAAGACAAAAGTTTTTGCTTCGATTGGAATTAACTCTTTAAGGGCCATTGGTCCTAACACCCATGCTCTAAGTGTTATTACCAG
>JAUPMG010082258.1:0-12815 GCA_031762675.1 Pachysandra terminalis | reverse complement strand
GAACAGATTGCAAGGACAGAGAATTCCAATCCAATTCAAACTCTAATTCGATTCATAATAATCTCTACAACCCATTAGGAGTCTTATAATACAAGTTTTCCAATCTAAAAGTTATCCAAAAGAAGTGAAGACTAATCATTTACAGACCCAAACTCTAATCAAACACGGAACTGCTGCTGTAAATACGCGTGCGCTCGATCTCATTTCTACGCTCGATTGCACTGTGTAAACTGGGCTTTCTGGCCTTTGCTTCAACTTGATCTTTGGGCTAATAATTGGGCTTTCTCCATGGGCTTTTTCCTTCATCTTCGAGGTGTGTTTGGCTTGAGTCCACAGCACCAATTGAGCCTTGACCATCTCCTTCTGTGGACTTTGAAGCTTGATCCAATTGAGGCTTTAATTTGCTTGATTTAGTCCATATTCTCCTCATCCTCATCAAACCAGCGAAACAACATAATTGCATTAATTCATTCATATTAACATATCTCTAAGACTAACAAATAGCAATAATAAGTCTAAAAGTGCAAGTGTTACACACTTATCAACGTCGTAGGAAATACATACCTCCGTTTAGAGCGATGCTTGAAGATCTAGAAGGTGATACTACCTCCGTCTAGAGCGAAGCTCAAAGACGTAGAAGGTAATACTACCTCCGTCTAGAGCGATGCTCGAAGACGTAGATGGTGATACTATCTCCGTCTAGAGCAAAGCTGAAAGACATAAAAGGCAATACTAGGTACAGCACACACAATCATAACTTCTAAAGTTATGACATGTGGCTAGGATCTTGTAGGAATCTCAAAGGCTAGGATCTTATAGGAATCTCAATATGTAAATCAAGGGCCAGGATCTTGTAGGAACCTTCAATCTCCAATTAATGGTTGAGATTTAAAACAAGGAATTAGAAACACTCTCTAATTACAAAGGATTCAAATAAAGAAGTAAATAGTAACTAGCCAACTAAGACTAGTAGACCAAGACAAAGGTTAAGGAATTAGTAAGTATTCTCTACAAACTAGAATAGCATTTATTTAAACTAAAGTTAGGATTTTAAACAAGAATTAGTAAGAAATCAATTTAGAAAGAATCCAATAAAGGCTGGAAAATTAATCTAAGGGCTAAGATTCGAACTAACTAATCTAAGGGTAGAGATTAAGAGTTCTATATTTTATAATTCTAGAGTTCCTGAGTGCCTATATAAACACAAGGCCTTGGGAGGTGGATTCGTTGCCTGAAGAAGAAGAAGAAGAAGAAGAAGAAGAAGAGGAGGAGGAGGAGGAGGAGGAGGAAGGTGTGATTCTCAACACCAATCATCAAATCAAGGTAAGTATTCAAGTATTACTTTATTTATGGTTTTAATAGGAGTACAAGGTTACTTTCATCGAGTATGAAGTATTTTAAAGGCTTTTACTTGTTTTCCAAGTTTCAATACTAGGATATGGTAAGTTTGATTTGAGTATTGCTTTGAGAAGTCTATTTATTGAGTTTTGTGCGGAATTCCATACTAACCAATGTAACTTAATCATGTATTGTGTTTAAAGTTCAAGAAAAACCAAGATTCAATATTTTTGTGCAAACCGCGAGGTTCGGCAGCCTCCTCAGCATGCCGAACAAACCACCGAACACCTTCAGTAGACTTCAATAGCCTCCTCGGCATACTGAAGTCTACCTGTCACGAACTAAACCTGAAAATCTCAATTCTGAGATTTTAAGCTTAATTTGTAACTCCCACCCCATATCTCCGTGGGAGTGGCTAACAGTAATCAAAACATAAGCGGAAGCAATTAACTGTTTTAGTAAGATATAAGTAACTGAAATATAAAATCTAGTCTATTACAAGATTAAATAAAGAAATGACTAATTCTAGTACAACTCTATGACTAATTCCAGGTTATCTATACCCATTCACAGGCTCTCTCTTCGTGACCAAGCTCCAAGACCTGAAAAATATAAATCAACAAACATAAGCTGGAAAACCCGGATGAGTAATCCTTCAATGCAATGTATTTACTCATATCCCAACATTATGAGAAAAGTGCAAATAATATATATCTGAAGTGATGAGGACAGCATCTGTGCATACAGTGGTGACACAGTGTATTGTTCTCTCCCAACCTCACTTGGTATCAAATCAAAGGTCTACATCAAAGTATCCACATGCCTAATTCTATATGATAATTAGGTCTAGTGTGTAATAAACTAGACACTCAAAATGATATCAACAGAGAATATGCAATGCATATGCAGGTCGATCCATCTTTAGGCAAGATGTCTTAAAGAACTATCCCTCCATACAAGGCCATTCCCAAAGATAAGACCGTTTCTGTTTAATAATCGTTTAATGTTGGCTCCTCATATGATCTCAATCATATTATCCAAGGGTGCTCACCCAGAACTATCTCCCAATACATGGCAGAAGTAGTAGATTATTCTATGTGTGCAACATAGTTTCTAGGGGTTTCAACCTAGAGAACACAAGCGCCTCACCTTATTTTCGATCATAGGAACTAAGCCCAAGTCATCACCTAGAACTTCCTCAAATAACCATACAATTTAACGACCAACATAAGGGGTAAATCATGCTTCAGCTATTGAGCATCACATTGTGAACCTTCCCTCACTTTGCATCTTTCCACAAGTCTGTTGGGATCATCACACAAGACATACCCCTCACCTTGGGAACTAGCAAACATAGTCCATTCATAGGACAACAATGGTCAAATAAGTCAATCAATCATCTGACAGTCTAAACCCAAGGGTATCACATGGGGTATTAGACTAAGCTATCACAGCAGGATAGCCCACATGCAACTCATTATATTCAAATCCTTTAATTAATGCATTCACACAATGATTCACAGACATATAGTCAATTCAGCAAACACATGGGCACAATCCCATGATTCAACACTATAAAAATGAAACAGTGCACAACATTGCACACTAAGCACAACTAATCATCAAAATGTGAGAACATGATGTAAACAGTGTGGCAACGTATGTGTGCATCAACACGAGATTGCTAGAATTAAAAAATCAAGGCATGAAGACAATAATAATACTAAACCATTCACATTTATAGAAAACGCATCACATAACAACATAGGAGTCAATTCTATACCTATACATACACAAATAAAAGGAAAAGAGCTAAAGGATGGGTTTGGGGGCTATTTACATAAGCTTCCTGAGAAACTCATACTACTAGGCTAACTCAAAGTAGGTTATAACTTAGGTTTGAAAGATCATGTTTTGTTGGATAAGTCCACTAACTCCAAAAGTGTGTTAGAACAACCAGGTTAGGGGTATTACAGGTGCCCAAGGTTAGAAACCAAACAGAGGACTAGAATTGGGTCTCGGCGAGGTGCTCGGTGCACCTTCGGCGCGTCGAGGAGGTTCGGTGAGATTCTCGGTGATGTCTTCGGTGCGCCGAAAATGTCTCGGCGACACTGCCAGTAAATTGGAAACTATCTCTGAGATTCGGCGGACTCTTCGGCTGACCGAGGAAGTCGCCAAAGCTCGAAACTTAGAATTTTTACAGTGCTCGATGGTCTCTTCGACGAGCCGAGGGAGGTCGTCGAAGCTCAGGATCGGTGAGCCGAGGGAGGTCGTCGAAGCTCAGGATCGAGCATTTCTGGGTGTTTCTGGGTGAAATTTCACCCAAATGTCAGTAATCACCTAAGGAAGCTTCGAATATGGTCTTCTAGGCCAAGGGTTTAGTCTAAACATGCATCTACTGATTTCTCTTAAAATCCAAACCCTAGAAATCTAGATTTCAACAATTCGGTTCATATAAGTTGTCTACAAGGGGTGGGTTCTCAATAGCATGGGATCGGATCCCTAAAACACGAATTCTAACTACCAAACTCATAGGGGAAGGAAGAACACAATCAAACATGATCTTCCCCATGATCACAACATTGAAACATGAATAAATACACAAGAATTGGAGATACTCAACTTGGGGCGTACCGAGTCATGTCCGAGGACGCTGCTCCTTGCATCTGGGGATTTGAGGCTCCCCCCTTCTTCTCTAAGAGCTCCACACAAGAATGAGATGAGAAAATGAGGGTTATGAACCCTAAGTTTTCTATTTATAGGTCAAGGGAAAGGTTATGAATTAAAATAGCCACATGGGCAAAACAAGGATTCTAGCTCTATTATTTCCAACTAACCACCTAATTAATTTCTAATTGAGTGATTTTGTTTAGGGATCTCAAATGAATCTTCTATGTTGTCTAAACTAATTATTATCTTGCTAATTGATTTTATTTTCTATTAACTGCTAAGTTCAGTTATCTGACCCGTATTGCTCCATATGTCTATCGGGTTAACCTGATCGGTTTTAGATGACTTAAGTGTTTCTACTATGTTTTATATGATTAAGGATTTTATGAATACTAATCCTAGTTTATTACTAATTTACCAAATTACTATTTTACCCTACGGTCTCAAGTTATAGTTTTTAGGAATTATTCTGGCTGTTACACTACCGAGCACCACAGAGCGTATTTCAAATCCCTGGAAAAGCTACCGAGACCCACTTGGCATGCCAAGCGCCACAGGCCATCACTTTGGCCCCTGGAATTATCACCAAGCCTAAACTCGGCATACCGAGCACCCTACCGAACCTAACATTATGACCAACTTGTTTTGAACCCAAAAACCGAAGGAGGGATTCGGCAGACATTTCGGCATACCGAAAAGTCCACCGAAAGCCTATCGAGCCAGTTCGACAAACCCTCGGTCTGCCGAGAAATACCACAGTTGCCCATTTACATTGAGATTTCACATACATGCTTATTTGAACATAATTAGATTGATTATGATGTTACTTTTGCTCAATTATGATTATTTCATATACTTACTTCTTTATGGACCCAATTGCTATGTTTGATAAACTGTTGATATTTTTACTTCAACTCATATTGCATATACTTACTTCTTTATGGATCTATTTGCTATGATTGATGAACATGTGATATTTTATGATTCATATTACTTGCCTATTCATGGTTAACATGTTAATTTGTCATATTTCACATTGTACAGATGATTTGATTGCTTGGTTAATACGCACATTCTCACTTGCACAACATACTACATGGCTTATTGCACATTGTACACATACTTGATTCCTTAGTTAATACGCACATTCTCACTTGCACAACAATGCCAATATTATTGCATAATGACCTTGTATTGGTCTAATGCATTTGACTTGTCCTTCATAACTTCATATTTCTTGAGTTTATGATTTTAATGAGAGTACTATGATCTGGAAATCATAATAGGTGAGTAAGTTCTAGGTGAACTATTTGCATGTGTTGAGGGACCATACATCCCAATAGACCAATTAATTTGTTTACTACCATGGTGAGGGATATGTTCTATGTGATGATCACAACCGACTTGTGGAATGATGATAGGCGAGGGTCAGTAAAACCCAATATCTGAATCATGTGAGTGAAACTCTGTTAGTAGATCGGCTAATGTATGGTTCTCAAAGAAAGTTTTGGGTGATGCCTTGGGATTAGTCCCTATGAATGGAAATTAGTGAGGGGTTGTACCCTCTAGGTTGAAACCCCTAGAAACTATGTTGTGCACATAGAATAATCTATAATTTTTTTCATGCATTCGGGGATGGTTTCTGAGTGAGCATCCTTGGGTAGTATGATTGAGATCATATGTGGAACCTACACTAAACGAATACTATACAGCATGCATATTGCATATTAGATTGTTTGTCTTAAATCACATGTGGCGATTATACTTGCTAAGTGCACATCATACATTAATAATTGAGCCAGCATATTGCATTGCATATTACGTCATATTGCATCATTATTCATACCACATGATTACTAGCATACTTACCACATATTTATTGCATATTGATCACGCATCACATATTTCTTGCATATTGATCACTCATTACATATTCATTGCATATTGATCACACATAACATATTTCACCCATTTATTGTTTATATGGATTACCATTGAAGAGTGGCATTGTCCCTACTTCAATCATAAATATTGTTAGACTTGTTTACTTACAAAGCTAGTGTAGTTTACGTTTTCGAGCACAACATATTTCAGGACCTCTAGATGATGGACATAAGGACCATGAGGACCAAGGTGGAGAACAAGGATGCTATGAAGATGTTAGTCATTATTGGGGTTTTATTTGGTGATTTTAGTAGAATTTGTAGTAGAGTTTATTTACTGTCATTCAGTACTTACTAGAATTGATTTTCAATAGTTAATAGGGATTGATTTGAAGCATGAGACTAGTATTATTTTCTTTCCATTGTTTTATGTTTGAAGATTATTTTGTTATGGATGTTATCGTAATAATATTACTTTTCTATAACTTTATCTTATATAATATCCGACTTAATTCAATGATTTTGGTTATTTATTGCCTATCCACTTCCATATGGATATGAGATGAGAGTTACAACGTAAACTTGGGGACTCCATTGAGATTTTTAGGTTTTGTTCATGATAAGGGCAAAGCTCAAAGACATAGAAGGCGATACTACCTCCGTCTAAAGCGATGCTCGAAGACGTAGAAAGTGATACTACCTCTGTCTAGAGCGAAGCTCAAAGACATAGAAGGCGATATTACCTTCGTCTAGAGCGATACTCGAAGACGTAGAAGGTGATACTACTTCAGTCTAGAGCGATGCTCGAAGACGTAGAAGGTGGTACTACCTCCATCTAGAGCGAAGCTCAAAGACGTAGAAGGTGATACATACCTCCATTTAGAGTGAAGCTCAATGATATAAAGGTAATACATACCTCCGTTTAGAGCGAAGCTCAACGACGTAGAAGGTGATACATACCTCAGTCTAAAGTGATGCTCAACGACGTAGAAGATTATACTACCTCCGTCTAAAGCAAGGCTCAACGACGTAGAAGGTGATTCTACCTCTGTCTAGAGGGTCATACAGTCTTAAAAGTACTAAGGTTCGAGAACCTAGAAAGTACTAAGACTAGTAACCTCGATGACGTCAAGACTGGACAATCTCGATGACGCCAAGGCTAAACATCTTTTATTACCACGAATATCTATTGATCGCCAACGCCCATATTGAGGCGTTATGAGCTTGACATACAGGGGGACTCGCCAATCTATTGACATATCATGAACTACATGCCATGTCACGGTTTTTAGTGGCAAATTTGTAATTCATCAAAACGATTCGTGATTGGTTCACCTAAGCGACTGGAGTAATTAATGCTTGTTACCTCAGGTTAGAATTTTAACACCGTTAGAAACAGACGAAACTTAACCTCCGTTATCTTTTCTCTAAAATTCTATAAATAATGGTTCACTTTCCTTGAAACAGAGGAGGAAAAATCACAAAAGGGGGATACCTCTGTCGAAATTCCCAGACCTTTAACTACGTCTGACATGATCCCTGTTTGGATACATAAGCAGCCGGCAAAAGGTTTAGTCATAATCTCAATTACAGCCAAAGGGGTTGGAGAAGTTACAACACCTTGACCCATTATTTCCCTTAGTCTTACTCGACCCATGCTAAACGATCGCTTTGCTTTACTCTTTAATTCTTTTAGAGACTGGATACGGTCACATGTTGAATTAGGTTCCCGTCGGTCAGTAATATTACTCTTGGTGACTATTCACAAAACCACCCACCACATTTTGGCGACTCTGCTGGGGACTAAGTCTCCTACATACTGATAACCATTAGAAGAATGTCAATACCGAAGAGTAAGACGAAGGCTGTAGAGCAAGCATGAGCATCATCCCCTCCTGCTGAGGAGGAGAGATATGAATCAGATCAACCAGACGACCTGTAAGAGCTGGAAGAAAAGCATGTTGCTGATTACTACCCTGATGATCGCGATGACTAGGTGGAGATGATGAGAACAAAGATGAACAAGATATATGAGGCACAGACGAAGATACTGGACCTGTTGCAGAGGGTGGTCACACGGGAGAGTCATGTCCTCACACCACCGACAAACCCGACAGTGGAGAAAACACCACCTACCGCACTTGTGAAATTCCCGTGAATACTCTTGTAAGTACGCCTCAATCAGACTCTGTGAACAATAGTGGCTTCACGACTCGAGAGGAGATCGTGAATCTCTTACAGAAGGAGAAGGAGAAGCCTATTGAGTTTAGAATCAACACTATATCTCCATACCGATGGCAATCATGAAGAAGCTATATCTTGTAGGGTACCTAGTACCACTCTTCATGCCACCGTACAATTGACGAACAGGCAATGAAAAAGAGCATGTGACCAAGTTCACCAGTGCCATGGGGAGCATTTGCGATTGATGATGAACTGAAGCTGAGGGCGTTCTCCCGATCTCTTACTGATCGTGCCTACACTTGATATGCTAATATTCCCCACGAATCTATCCTTAATGGGAGAAGATGAAGGTAGTTTTCTTGCAAAAGTTCTTTATCATGGAGGAATGTCTAAACCTCGTGGACTTGGGAAAGGAAAGGAAAAAATTTGATGAAGGGCTTCAGCCGTATGTGAGGCGATTTCGTGACCTTGAAACTGATTGCTGGGAGACAACCATGGAATACAAGCAAGTATAGATGTGCATCTACGGAATGATGAAGAACTAACGTCTAGTGCTGGAGAATCTGAAGATTGATACATTCACTCGCATTTATGAGTCAGCAAGGCGTACCGGACGTACTATGACTTTAAAGGGCGATGTTGCATGGAAGTCTAGGAGAAGTCTACTTCGCCATGTGGCAATTACTTTAATCAAGAGTAAACACTAACACTGACAATATAGATATCTGTGTTGCTACCCAGCACTCTACACCAACCTGACGGCATTGGCACCTACAGAAGGTCCGCTAGTAAAGGGCTATGACTGAACCTGTTATTAAGCCAAGAACGTACCGCAAAAAGTCTACCATCACCACCTGCCAATCTGGCGTTAATAACAGAAAGCTTCTTTTCTTCTCCTAACAGCTGGGCGCGCAATGCCTCGATCTTAGCTTCATGACTAGCTACGCGGGACTCTAAATCTTGACGGGTAGTAGGATAAACCATCAGCTCTCGATAATATGTGAGGTGTCCTAAGACTTCCTCCATGGAGTCTAAGTGCGCTGTCAACCAATCAAGCTTCATCCCGGGTGCTAAGGGATCCTCTAGCTCCTTCCGCATATCATGAAGATCCTCCACGGTAAGAGCAGAGAGTTGTATCTCCTTAAGACGTCCAACCAGCGAACATACAGCTGAGTAGAAAAAGGCTCGAAGACTAGGACTGGAAAAAGGTATCTCAGTACCATGATCGCCATAGCAATCAATGATCCTCCAACGAGTAGAGCCGTAAGCGGAAGGAATGAAGATCTTCTTTACGAACATGAAGCGAGTGTCCGCTTCCATATAAGGAAGGAGTGGATCAGCATAAACATCCACACTTCCCGGATCCAAGAGTCCATCAACAATAGAATCATAAGAATGACCACTCTCACTAGAGGCGTCAACAGCATGAACGCCCTCCTCATCAGGAATCAAAGATCATGGGGGTACATCCACGATTGGATCAAGCACCCTCACCTGTCTAGGAGGAGTCGACACTAAGGGAGCGCGAGGACTACTCCCCCTCCTTTGTCATTTGAACGATCTCTTCCTCGAAGGTACAAGAGAAGCAATAGGAGTCTCCTCCCTTGCAAAGAGAGTATCAGTAGTAGCGTCCCCAACACCAGGAGTAGGAGGACATTGACGCCTGGGGGACTCACCTGCAAGAGATAACAAGATTACTTCACATAAGCAAAAGATATGCTTAGAATGAAACATACACTAGCAAGAGAAATCAAAGTCTCGCCCCTCTCAATCGAGCGTGATCTAAGGAAGTACTAGGGGAGACTGCCACTACTGATGCCATCCTACTCGAGCCGAGGTTGAGATATCGCACGTCAGTTCCAAGGCTGATAGGGCCGGAGTCATGAGCATGGCCCTCAGCAACATCATTTCCTTTACTTTCTTCAGCCTCATATTCGGTGATCGGTACCTCATTCTCCTAAAAATGGACTGGGGGACTACTCTAGGGCGTTGACTGCGCTTGGAGGATGAGCTGCACCTATGAGAGAAAGACAAAGTAGATTATGGAATTGATCAAAACAATGCAAGAATAAGGAAAGTAAGTGCGCATACATTAGTTGATGATTTCAGCACAATCCCGAGGATGATCGGTCCCAAGACGGATTGATCCTGAGGATGATTGGTCTCGAGGAGGATCGACCTTGAGGAGGATTGATCCTAGAGTTGGCAATTTTTTACCCGACCCGCGAACCCGCCTGCGATTTCGCGGGTTTGGGTTCGTCTTTTCGACCCGCGGGTTGGGTTCGGGTTAAGAATCTGTCAGCAGTAAATAAACGAGTCGGGCTTGGGTTAACCCGTCTGACCCGTTGGGTTATAACTATATACAAAATTTTATAATACATAGACTTATATACTATACTTATGGTATAAAAAACTAATGATCCCTATATAAACAAACATTTAGCTAGGGTTATCAGTTTTGAGTCTTTTGAAAGGAACTCGACATTTCGACTATAGCTAGGGTTTTGAATATGATTTTGAGTCTTTTGAAAGGAACAACATTTGACTACAGCTAGGGTTTTGATTTTGAGTCTTTTGAAAGGAACCCTCATTCGAATCTCACGCTAGAGGAGATTGGAGAAACCTCGACGCCTCTATTGGCGTTTCCCCTTCGACGGTCATCTTCTCCGGCAGCCCTTCTTTCGACAGTCACAAAGGTAAGTCTCTGCATCAGCTCAAAACTATGTTTTTTTTTCGTTTTTCTTGGAAGATAATTTTCTTTGAAGTTTAGAATCTTTAGATCTGTTCATTTTGATTTTTTTTTGTTTTTTTTCTAAGAAACGTGTAATATGGGAGTTATAGCTCAGATCTATTCAGTTTTTCTTTGTCTGAAACTCCGAATAATTTCTTCATATCATCATATGTCAGATCTGTTCATTTTTTTTTTCCTTATTTGTTTTAATAAGATACAACTGTTGTTGATTTTTCTCATCTCATTTGGAGAGAGTGGCATTTAAAGAGAGAAAAAAAAAAAAAGAAAAAGGAAACACTGCTCTTTTACGAAATTTCTACAGTTAAAAATATTTTTCATTAAAACTAGTAGTTATAGCTCAGATCTGTCGTTTTTTTTTTTTCTTTTTAATGTTTATCACTAGGGCTACTCTATTTAATCTATTTAAATATTCTCCTAAAGAAAAGGTGATCTTCGTTATTTCTTTTAGTTGAATTAATTATGATTGTGAAATCTCCCTTTTTTTGGTAACTTAAGCTGAGGCTTAGTTAATTTTTTAATGACTAATGCTTTGTAATTTATTGCTTTTTTAAGTGTATGTTTCAAATGATTAATCACTAAAGAGTAGCAAATTTGCAATGTAACATGATGAAATTCTGTCTTTTTTTTTACAGCATATTAAGTGTAATTTCAATGGGTGATAATTATGAGAGAGTTGTCTTTAGTGATGATGAGGTTCATATACAAGAAAATGAATCCAAAGTTTTTGGTGATAATTCAAACAAACCAAGATCAAGAAGAGAAACCTCATCAGTCTGGGAAGTGTTTGAAAAGCTCCCAAAAACAGATGACAAGGTATTAAGGTCAAGGTGTAAACAATGTAGGGTGGTTTTTGTTACTGAAAGCAGCCATGGGACATCCAATATGAAACGTCACATTAAATTTTGTGCTAGGCGTGACACAAAAGATATTGGTCAATTACTGTTGTCTCATGGTAGTAGTGGTTTGAGCGTTAGGAGCCCAAAACTGAATGAAGACCTTTATCGTGAATTATTGGCAAATGTAATTGTTAAGCATGGCTACCCATTCCAATTCGTAGAGCACGAGGGTATTAGACAGTTGCATACACTTCTAAATCTTGATGCAAAACCAATCTCACGCAATACTACTAAATCTGATGTGTTGAATATGTATAAAAGAGAGAAGGAGAAGCTTAAACAGTTGCTTGGATCTACTTCTGCTAGGATTTGCCTCACATCTGATCTATGGAGTTCAATTACGACTGATGGTTATATTTGTATCATGGCTCACTATATTGATAAGGATTGGAGGTTACATAAAAGAATTTTGAACTTTAGATACATGCCTACTCCACAAACAGGTGTATCCATTATGAGTAAAATGTCTACTTCGTTGGATGAATGGGGCATTGAGAGGAAGCTATTTTCTATTACTTTGGACAATGCTAGTGCCAATGAAATTTTTGTTGAAGCATATCAGAATAGGCTGATTTTCAAAAATGCTCTCTTACTTGGTGGTCGATTTTTTCAAATTCGTTGTTGTGCACATATTTTAAATCTAATTATTCAAGATGGATTGAAAGAAGTTGATGAATCAATCTATAAGATCCGAGAAAGTGTGAAGTTTATCAAGGGTACACAAGGAAGGAAAGAGAAATTTAGAGCATGCTTACGTGATTTGTCCATAGATGGGAAGAAAGGTTTACGTTAAGATGTTCCCACAACATGGAACTCAACATACTTGATGCTTGAAAGTGCTTTATTCTATCGTCTTGCATTTTGTCATTTAGCATTGTGTGATTCAAATTATCGAGATTGTCCATTAGAAGTAGAATGGGAAAGGATTGAGAGGATCACTAAGTTTCTAAAACTTTTTAGTGATCTTACGAATTCATTCTCGGGAACCAAGTACCCCACTTCTGATTTGTATTTTCAAGGTGTGTGGAAAATTCAGTTACGGTTGAAAGAGGAGTTGGAAAGTGAGGATACATTCATGAAAAACATGGCTCG
>JAUPMG010082247.1:0-12815 GCA_031762675.1 Pachysandra terminalis | reverse complement strand
AAATTATGTGTTGGGGTTGGTGGAGCTAAGATCTCTAGCACCCACCATTTAATGGCTACCCTTATATCTAAGAGATACCGTATATAGAAAGTTAGTAAATCAACACTTTTTTTTTAACCCACACCAACAATGAAGCAGCAACCTAGAGGAACGAGCAACAGAACACACAACATCAGTAGTAGCAAGGTGTAGTAGCAACACCAGCTGAGCACCTCAACAGCAACTGCAGATTTGCCAACCGAGACCTAGACAGCACCAACCAATCACCATAAGGAAAAGCAGTAGCAGCATATCATCCAGCCACTACAACAAAACAGAAACCACAAATAGGCAAACCAACATTGAATACAAAGCCTACACTAGTTAAGCCTAGATCATAACAGCAAAACAACCAACGAATATGCCAGATACATGGAAATCAAATTTTCTACGCATACATGTACAGTAGGAAAGCAAAAGGAAAACTTGTATTTCCATAACTACAACATATCAATTATACATAGGTTTTTCCAGCCATCAGGCTCCTACCATTCTTCTTCCAAATATGCTCTAATTGACTTAATACAGCAAAACAACAAACTTCTTCATATAACTATAATTTCTAGCTTCAATCATTAGCTACGGATCGCCAGGCTTGGTGCGCCTACTACTACCATCCTCTGCATTGTGTTCATGACACTAGTCGGGAATTTTTCAGTAGCAGAAGATTGCGGCTCAGGCCGAAACATGGAAGCCGAGTGCAACCCTGCATGAAGGATCAAGGTTGTTTGACCAAGTGGCATCCCAGCAAAGAGCACAACAAGCTATGCTTGCACCGCCGGGGACAGTTGATCTTGCTGGGTTCTGCAGAACCGAATAAAGGGCTATCAGCATTACTCTGATACATGTATCAGCAACAACTGAGATTTTTTTTCTCTTTTTTCAGATTAGATTGCCTGAGGAAAGAACCTCTCAAAAATTCATTCTGTAGTAGTAGGCTTCTTTCGAGGTAGGTGTGTTATGTGGGTAAATTCAACTCGTGTTAAGCATCATTTTCTTCGTCACTTAAAAACAAAGCATTTACAATTAAATGTATCAAGACAAACAGAGACAGAAACAGAGATGATACATGATTAGTAGCATGGGCCTTGAGTCAATCAATCCAACTGTAGCCAACACCATCACTGAATTGTTCTTTCCACCTATAGAGAATATGCTGCAGATCAACAAATAGACCATGTTAATTGGCATGATTTTTGAATCAGATGAGCATGGGCTATGAGTTTTATAATGGATAATGGATATGCACCTATAGCACCACTAATTGAGCCTACTTTGTATGAATCCTAGACCAAATATTAGCCGATTAAGCTAATTATAAGAAATAAAAAACAACATAAATTAACATTAAAAAAAAAATCTTAATTAAGGCTACTGAAGTTGTCCAACGTTCAATAAAATAAAGTAATAATCTCTCTAACTCAAAAAAAATTTGAAAATGGAAGTACAATGAGAGGAATAACTGTAACACGAACCAGTCGGATATGGGAGCTATGCGTTGTTAATGTTGCCGGAAACGGAAGCTGGAGCGGACGGGAACAAGAACAAGGAAGGAAGCGTTCGGAGCTTGAGCTTTTTTGGCTTGAGAAAGGCAAAACATAAAACACCCTAACAATGACTTCTTCTCTCTTGTCAAGGAGAGCGTTTCTGAAACAGTGAACTTCAACACTTAAGATCAGCTCAAGAATCTCATATCTATAGCTATCAATTTTAAACATAACTAAGCAAACTCAGGGATTTACAATGATTGTTATCATTAAGATTCATGACCATAATGACAATATCCTTCACTTTTTTATTCCAAAGCTTTAAAGAGACTCAGGGACTGTGAATTTCTACATGGATGAGCAAGCCCTTGAATGAGATCTTTAGGAAAGGTAGCCGAGTTGAGTCGGATTTTCATAACGACTCGTATATTTCATCAAAAAATAAAGTAAATCAATCATGTAATGTTCTGAATAGGCAAAACAAAACAATCAAATTCTTCAAAATCGAAACCAATCTGAGCGAATCGAGGTTCCTACAAAACTATGAATATCAGATTACAAGATAACTAACGGAGTGAAACCCTAAATTTTGTAATGAATCAGAGATTCCAACTTGTAATGTTAGTGCTGCTTGCATTACTCCAACGTATAAATTCCTGCACGAACTTATCGACCACCACCTTTACTCTCAAAGACATACCGCCAAACACAAATCTCTCTAAGTCAAACAAATTTGAAAATGCAAGTACAATGGGAGGAATACCTGTAACACGAACCAATCATTGTTGATGTTGTCGAAAACGGAAGCTAGAGCACGCGGGAACAAGAACGAGGAAGGAATCGGAGCTTGAGCTTTTTTTTGGCTTGAGAAAGGCAAAACAGAAAAACCCTAACAATAGCTTCTATTCTCCGGTCGAGAAGAGAGTTTTGGGATGGAAAGTTTCCCCCAAATCGTTTTTGAGTCTTCCTTCTTTTTTTTTTTATTTTAAATCCAGAGCGTTAACGGGAGCTCCTCTGTTAACGTTCACTTACAACCCCGCGTGCTACGCACGCGATTTGACGATCCACGTGTCGACTATCCCACTGTTGCAGTAGGGATAGTAGGACGTTTTCGCTGTAGAGGAAACCGACGCGTTTGTGAAGTTCTTGGACAAGAAATTAAATGGAATTATGTTTTTGTTAGGCTTTGTTTGTCTTTTTATTGGATGATTTGTTTTCTCATTTTTCTTAGTTTTTGCTAAAAGGAATATAAAGAGGCCTGGCATTCTAGTGTTGTGAGGGATTTGATGTGTTTATTGTATAATAATACAAATAATGATAATTACTTTTGCATGGACTTTCATGATTGACCAATCAAGTATTGACATGTAGAAAGAGTATTTAGAGGAGTCGGTATGATATCGTGTTTCAGCATTTTCCTGAAAGTGAGTTGTATATATTAAAATCTTACAAGTAAATGGTTACATAGGATTAAAATTTAAAAAGAATAATATTTTCTTTAAGAGATAATCACGAGTGATCTACAATATTTATAGCATTATCTCTAATAAGAGAAAATCATGTTCCTACAACACTTGTAACATCACTACAAGTTTTAGTGGCGGTCAAAGAAAAACGCTTACCATAAGGTAAGGATTGGAAAGTTATTAAAGACTAATAACGGTGGACTTGTTATAACCGCCGCCATTAAATAAAAGTAAAAAAATATGCAGTGATAGTTATTAGTGGCCACCGCTAAAGGTTGTCTTTATTTTCCCGTAACCTAACACCTTCCCCTCTTCTCTTCCTCTTCTACTACACTTAGTCTACGGTATCCCTTGTTTTTTGAAAATATTACCTATTGTTCCTATTTTATATATCTTATTGTCAAAAACTAATAAAACCAAAACATATTGCCTTCTAAATATTTGAAGTCTATGGAAGAGGACTTGCCTAATAGACTAATATGTATACCGTATTTGTTATTTTTGAAAAGAAAAAAAAAACCTAACACCCACGCTACCTTTCTCTCTCCTAATACCCAAACTACCCCTACTTTATACCCTCAACGTCTCTCTCTCCTACGTCTCTTTCTCTTTCCTCATTCTCCTTCCCCTTCGTCTCCCTCTTCTCTCTCAATCTCTGCAACTTCATCTCTCTCTCTCTCTCTCTCTCTCTCTCTCTCTGTTTATAGGTAACCCACGAAAGGGATTTCTCCTTCTACGTCTCTGTCTTGCCTCGTTGTGTTGTCAATATTGCAGTTGGTGATTGATCTTCGATCGAAGCTTAGAAGCTCGCATAGACCATACCAATGTTGTCTCCCTCCATCTCCGTTCGTGTGTGTTCTGTTGCTGTCGTTCATGTTCCATTTATCCGGTGATTTTCTTTTGGCACAAGACCATACCAACATCCGACAATTTTGGTTCTCCATAACTCCATACCAAATCAAAGCGCAGAAGCTTGCCGTAAGGCCATACCAACATCCAGCGATTTTGGTTCTCCATAAAACCATACCAACATTGAAGCTTAGAAGCTCGCCATAAGACCATACCAACATCCGACGATTTTCTCAGATTTAGCAATGGTTTAGATTTAGTTAATCGTGCATGTTATTTATTTTGTTGGCATTCCTGGCAACGATATTCAAGAGATATTCAAATTCAAAATTCAAGTTATTCTCAGAGATTTATCAGGATATTGCTGGAGATTACCTACAGCTCGTTAATCGTTTTAAAAGAGAGACTTCTAATTAAAGTTGGACTCAAGCTCAACTTAATTAGATTCGGTTTGGGTTTTTTAAATTTCATAAGATTCGATTGACTGAGGAGATTAAGATGTGATGAGAAGATTTGATTTTGTTTCAAAAGATTGTTATGGAAGGATCTCAGAAGATTAAATCAATTCAAAATGGAATAATGAGATTCGGTTTTTGAAATCAGAATCAGATCCCACAAATCAAAATCAAATCTCACGTTCAGTGATTGTTGCAACAAATGTTACAACATTCCAAATCTTATCAATTTCCAAGATTTGATTCAAATTTTCATACTGCTCTATATAAACCTCTCATTAGATACGAGTTTATTACTTTTGAGTTGTTCAAGTTTACAGTTCTTCAGGAGAAGAACTTTGAGTCTTCTGGAGAAGACAGTTGCAGATTAAAGGGAGTTCAACTATATAAACATTGAAGTTGAGTGGTGCTCGATGAACAGATTCAAGAAGTGGAGAGACTTGGTCTGCTGATGAAGACCGATCGGCTAACAACAACCCAAAACCTTGAATGCCATTTTCAATGGTGTTGATGCAAATCAATTCAAGCTTATCTCTACGTGTGAATCAGCCAAAGATGCATGGAATACCTTGCAGACTGCTTATGAAGGAACCACGATTGTAAAACTCTCAAAGCTCCAGATGTTGGCTTCCAGGTTCGAAGATTTGATGATGCGTGAGAATTAAAAATTGTTGACTTTAATTCTAACCTAGTGACATAGCTGAAGCTATTGCTCTTGGAGAAAAATATTCTGAGACAAAACCTGTAAGAAAAACTCTAAGGTCATTGTTAGAAAGGTTTTCATACAAAGTCACCGCTATTGAAGAAGCCTGAGATGTGAGCATTACGAGATTGGATGAATTGATGGGCTCGTTGTAGACCTTCGAGATGAATTTGAAGCAAAATAAAAGGGAGAAAAGCATCGCTCTTCAAGCCGAAGTTCAGAATCCCACGAAAGAAGAAGAGTCTGACGTCAAGGAAGATGTAACAGAATCTCTTGCCTTACTGACCAAGAATTTCAATAAAATTTTGAGAAGGATGAGCAAGATAAAAAAAAACTTCAAATTTTGGAAGATTCAACAACTTTCAGAAAAATAAAGTTGCTGCCAGTCCTTTTGATGCTAAGAAAAAAGGAAAGGGAATACAATGTCAGGAGTGTGAAGGTTTTGGGCACATTCAATCCGAGTGCGCTAATACACTCAAGAAAAGGGGTAAATCTCTAAACATCACCTGTAGTGATGATGAGTCAGATGGCAGTCAGGAAGATGATGAAGATCACGTGAGCAACCATGTTGCATTCATCACAAGTCAGTAGGTGAGACAGGATTCTACCAATGTTGTTGAAAAATATGTTACAACAAAAACAACAACAAATCTAGCAGACGATAAAGAGCCCAAATCAATCAACACTGATTCTGAACCTGAGGACTCTAGTAACGATGAAGACCTGAGTATTGATGCTATCCAAAAAATGTACAGGGAGATGTACAGCAAGTGGATTAAGGTCTGCAAACTGAATAAGTCACTGAAAGAGTGAGTTGCTGAACTTACAAAAGAAAATGAAGTAATGAAAATGGCTGCGATCAACTATGAATTTCTTGCTGCTGAAAAAAAAGGACTCATAGAGACCAGGACTGAATTCTAAAACACCTAGAAGACTGTGAAGATGCTAAATTCAGGCACAGCCAAGCTGGATCACATACTATCACTGGGAAAGACAAGTGGTGATCATCATAGTCTAGGCTATACCGGTGAAAGCTTAACTTCAAGGACAGTATATGTGAAAGAATCACTAGCACCTGAACCTCTCCCTCACTCTACTAAGAAATGTGGTCACTCACTTTCTAGGCGTAAGTCAAAATGATTTGTTCCTACTTGTCATCATTGCAATTTGCCTGGACATATACGACTTATAAGCTTTAAGTTTTTAAATGCATTAAAGAATAGCATGTTTGTCAATCCACCAAGAATTGCTCACAAATTAAAGATTGATTTGAAAAATGATCTTCCAAAGAAAATCTGAACTTAGGTGCTATGTTGCTTATACTTCTTAAATAGCCTGTACTACTGATTCTTGTTTTTTGATAGTGGTTGTTCTAGACATAAGTCAGGTGAAAAGAAATTCTAAAAAATTACAGAAGCTGCTCGGTTGGCCATGTAACTTTTGGTGATGGTGTCAAAGGACTTGTTCTTGGCAAAGGAATACTTGATGTAGATGGGTTCCCAAACCTAAAAAATGTACTTCAAGTGGAATGATTAAAAGCGAACATAATCAACATTAGTCAACTCTATGATCAAGAACTGTTTGTGATATTCACCAAGGACAAATGTCAAGTATTTGACAAATCTGAAAATTGTGTTTTGGAAGGATCTAGATCATCAAATAATTGCTATATGTTATTGCACCCACACAAATGCCACAAAGCTTCTTTTGATGAAATAGAAATATGGCATAAAAAACTTGGTCATTTAAATTATAAAAATTTGACAAAGACTGTGAATATAGGTGTTGTTTGTGGAGTCTCTAACCTTGAAAAGAAGTAACCAGGAATCTGTGAATTTTGTCAGCTCGGCAAGCAATTGAAAACAACTCACAAGGTGTTGCAACAAATTACTACAACAAAAGTGCTTGAGTTACTTCACATGGACCTCATGGGACTAATGCAGGTTGAAAGCACAACTGGTAAGAGGTATGTTTTTGTTTGTGTGGATGATCTTTCAAGGTTTACTTGGGTTGATTTTATTAGAGAAAAATCAAACGCTTTTGAAGTCTTCAGAAATTTGTGCATTAAACTGAAAAATGAAAAATATTGCAACATTTGTAAAATAGTAAGAATTACGAGTGATCTTGGCAAAGAATTCGAAAATGTTGTTTTTACCAATTTCTGTAATAAGCATAGCATAGCTCATGAGTTTTCTACCCCAAAAACACCACAACAGAATGGTGTTGTTGAGAGAAAGAATAGGACTCTTCCAGAGATGGCCCGAGTCATGCTAAATTCAAAAAAGCTATCTTTAAGACTTTGGGCAGAAGCCATTAACACTGCTTGCTATTGTCACGACCCAAAATCTAAAGCATGACTCACAAGCACGTGAGCATAACTCTAGGATTCCAAGCCCGACTCTCACCCTCAGATCAACCAAGCACATACACCAAGAAGATGGTGGAAAACCACAAACACATCAGAGAAATCCATAATCAACATAGGATCCACATCGGAAGCAAACATCATCAATATAAAAATGAAAATCAAACTCAAACTCAAAGTGGGCCTCATATCCAAACACAACCTGAATATACACAAATATAACAAGTCTCAAGGAGACAACCACTCTCACAAAACGCTCTCGAACTCTCTCATAAACTACAACTGAAAGAAAATACAAATAAGGGAGAATCTAACTACGCCTTCAACCTCAGGAGTCCACCTCAGCAATCATGACCGGAGTCCTGGTCGTATGCCACGTACTCACCTGAAATGTTAGGAACCAAAAGGCTTGAGCAATGCGTTCAGCAAGTGCAATGTACAAGTGTAGTGTAATAATTATGATGACCACGATGCATGCATGAGATGCCATTATCAATGCAGGGTTTATTCATTTTATGCAATGACATGAACAGATATATATACATAAACATAGGCCCACATACAATGGCCTTATGAAACACGTGATATGCACATGAATGTTATCCACACTGTGTTGTTTTGATGTCTCACGCCTGATCCGGACTGTAACACCGCATATCACAATCATGGATACACGGCCCCTTTCAGTTCAGGCTAAGGATACTTCGCTGATTCTATGTGTACAACATAGTTTTAGGGAGTCACAACCCATGGGGAAGTCATTCCCCACCTCTATTTTTTATCATGGGACGAATCCGGGGCTCACCAAGACATCCCCCGTGTATATCAATCACACACATACAACCTAACGGTCGTCGTCCATATATATGTGTGTGTGTGTGTGTAACATGTATATATACAGGTATCCATGGGATCTTGGGGTTGCAAGTCCCTCACCCTCAAATCATATTAGATTTGAATGATCAAAGTCCCTCCTTGGGGACACTAGAGATCCATATCTCTCATTTGGCACTTCATTCGGAAGTCCAAGTATCCTTACATTACCCTCTGGTCCTTCATAAAAGATCCAGGGTGGTCTGGGTCCAAGTCCTCATAAGGACTGGTCATGCATGCATGTCCATTACATAAATGATACTAGCAAACAACTACATGATATGCAACATATGCATTAGGTGGAACATCATCACTCAATCTAGATATGCCATTCATCACATCCATATACTCAAGAATTGATAATAGAAATGAAAGTATAGCATTCCATATAATTGCATCAATCAAAACGCACATTCATTCATGAACTAACTATACATGATACACTACAGGTCATGCATACGTGTATGAGGTTCTAGTTTCATTCCACTAGTCCAATCACATCATCAAGTCCACATAACAATATCAAGCATGATTATGTTATCAACACAATTCACATTTCTTATATGTAGTGATACGAAACAAAAGCTCAAACCATAAGGTACATCATTGGCCAAGTCCGGGAATCAATCCCCTTCAAGGACTCCCAATCGCAACTCAATCATCCACTGTCGGTGAGTGCCATCGGTTCCACCAACCACACACCAATAGCTAAGTTAATTTCTCTGGCGGCGGGTTCGTCGGTGAACCGACGACCCACCGACCAACATCAAAAGGTCTCCTCGGTGGGTGCCGTCGCTCCCACCGACCACCCATCGACTAGGGTCTAAAACCAATTCTCATTCGCTGTCGGCGGGTCCGTCGGTGAATCGACAACCCACCGACCAGGTCAAGGCCAAGTCCAATACTTCATAGGTGGGTGCTATCGGCACCACCGACCACCCTCCTCTCAAATCCGTCAGTGGGTCCGTCGCTAGACCGACGACCCACCGACTAGGTCCAAGTCCACATCTAAGTCCACTGTCGTCGTCGGGTCCCGTCGGTAGGTACGATCGGTGAGCCGACCACCTACCAACCAACACACCATGATTTCAAGTCACTATCGTCGGGTTGTCAGTAAACCGACCCACCCGGCGACAGGGTCAGTTCTGCACCTAGCTTCGTCGGCGGGTGCTGTCGGCGAATAGATGCACCCACCGACGGACGCGATTTTGGGGTTTTTACCCCAGTTCGCTCCAACACTTGGTTTTCTGGAAATTTTCTCCACCTAGTTTAACTTTGTTGGTTAAATTAGGTCTAAATGGAAGTTTAAATCACAAGAGAAACCCCACCATAATATCAACCAACCATTTTTTTTTTGGTTAGAAACACAAGATTATATATTCACATAACGGCCTGAAGAAACGCTCAAAAAGTCGTCTCTAAGGACATTACACAAAAAGATAGGGGGCCTATTCAACCAAACACAAGAAAATTCAGTTGAAGCAAAAGAGGCAAGAGTATCAGCCACCATGTTAGCCTCCCTAAAAATATGCACAATCTGAACGGAATGAAACCAAAGTAACAAGTTGTGACATTCCTTGACTAAGTCAAACAGTCTCCAAGGTACTGAAACTCTACCTTGAAGCATATGAATAACCACTTGAGAATCACCTTCCAGTATGATATTTGTGAAACCCAAATGTTTTGCCAAAATGATGCTCTCTTTAGCTGCCTGTAATTCTGCAACCAAAGCTGAAGTAAACCCCAAAAACATAGAAAAACCGCCTCGAAATTGACCATCAGAATCAAGACAAACGCTACCCGAACCTGCAACCCCGGATTATTCAAAGCAGAGCCATCAAAGTTAACTTTAATAGAATCGTATGGGGGAAAGAAATTTCAACATCACCAAGAAACATTCATAGATTCACATTCTGAATCACACAATCTAAGAAATTTCAACCCAATAATTCATGAATCACACAAGAAATTTCATGAAATCACCAAGAACACAATCTGAGATAATAAATTACCCTAAAACATGAAATATCCACATTCAACATCCAAATCATGATTTTTATACTAGAATATGAAGCTCATGAACACACAAAAACCAACAAACATTCATAGATTCATTTATGTGCAATGAATCACAGAAATCTCAAAAATTACAAAGCAAGTGTACACAATACACTTACCTGAACCGAAGTCTCCTCTTGGACAGAAAAGGTGGCTCGAGCTCAAGTTGATCCTCTCCAACTTGGTCTTCTCCCTTGAAGCTCTCCTCTTCTCTTCTCTCTCTTCTCAGCCAAATCTCTAAAGGCAAAATGAGTCTAGGGTTTTAAGAATTGTCTTTTAAACCCTACCTCAAAACTAAACAAGATCTCAACCCTCCATTGCCTATTGGATGGGAGAAAAAAACTTAACCATCCAAGCTCATTAAATGAGCCAGTCTATGGTATGGATCAGAGCACACAACAAGGGTGCATCCAAAGAACGAATTGGTCACAGAATTGACCAACCACCACCAAAAGCAAAGAAAAATTACAGAAACACCCAAAAAGAAAAACGGAATTTTTCGGGACGGTACAGCTACACGGTTAACCAAGTCTATCTGAGATCAGGTACGACTAAAACATCATATGAAATCTAGATAGGTAAGAAACCAAACCTAAGTTATTTTCATGTGTTTGGTTGCACCTGTTATATACTTAATGATCGTGACCAGCTTGGTAAGTTTGAAGCCAAGAGTGATGGAGTGTTTCTTGGATACTCCAAAAATAATCAGGCGTACCGGGTTTACAATATGAGAACTGAGACTGTTATGAAATCTGCTAATTCTGTGGTTGATGATTTCAAAAGATTTTGCAGATTTTTCCAAGGAAGAAGCAATAATCAGCTTTACTGAGGAAGCTGAAGTACAGGAAATATAGGAAGAAGCTGTTGCTGCTAATGATACTGCTAAAGATGTTACAACAAGTTCTGCAACAGAACTGGCAGAATCTGGAAATGCCACCTTTGACATTGCTGATCCAATCACTAGAGGACCAACATCCAGCTTTCAGAAAAATCGTCCCGCCGATAAGATCATTGGGAATATTAATGATGGGGGGAGCATAAGAGACAAGCCTAGAGTGAATTACTGAAAGATGGTCAAGTATGTGTGTTTTACTTCTCAAATTGAACCCAAAAACGTTAAAGAAGCGCTATTTGATGATTACTGGGTTAGTGCTATGCAGGAAGAGTTGGAACAGTTTGTGAGGAATGATGTGTGGACTCTTGTTCCTAGACCTAAAAATTCTAATGTAATTGGTAGCAAATTGATTTTCAAAAATAAATCTGATGAATTTGATAACATTACCAGGAATAAGGCTAGGTTAGTGGCTCAGGAATACACCCAAATAGAAGGCATTGACTTTGATGAGACCTTTGAACCTATAGCTAGGCTTGAATCAATCAGATTACTTCTTGCCATAAATTGCTTATTAGGGTTCAAACTGTATCAAATGGATGTCAAGAGTGCTTTTCTAAATGGGATTCTTAATGATGAAGCATTTGTAGAGCAACCAAAAGGTTTTGAGGATCCTCACCACCCCAATCATGTGTATAGATTGAAAAATGCTTTATACAGGTTGAAACAAGCTCCTAGAGCATGGTATGAGAGATTGACAAATTTTCTAATTGAAAAGGGCTATAAGAGAGGGGGAGTAGATAAAACAGTGTTTATTAGGAGGTCAAAACTGGAATTATCATTGCTCAAATTTATGTTGATGACATTGTTTTTGGATCTACCTCTCAGGGCAAGACAGATGAATATATGAATCAAATGAAAAAGGAGTTTGAGATAAGCTTAGTAGGGGAACTAAATTATTTTCTAGGTTCGCAGGTCAAGCAACTTATGGATGACATTTTTATCTCACAAAGCAAATATTTCAGAAATTTAGTTAAGAAATTTGGTTTAGGAAGTGCCAAACACATGACGACACCCATGGGAACAAATGTGAAATTAACAAAAGATGAGAGTAGTATCTCTGTTGACCCAAGTTTGTATAGTAGTATGATTGAGAGTCTCATTTACTTGACTGCTAACAGACCTGACATTTGTTTTAATGTAGGTATCTGTGCTAGATACCAGGCAAATCCAAAAGAGTCACACGTAGCTGTTGTTCAAAGAATTATCAGATATGTTAGCGGGACTACTGATTATGGAATCTGGTACTCTAATGACACTAATTCAAGTCTTGCAGGTTTGAGTGATGCTGTTGGGCAGGAAATGCAGATGATAGAAAGAGCACCACTGGAGGATGTTTCTATCTTAAAAACAACCTAGTGTCTTGGTACAGTAAGAAACAAAACTTAATTTCTCTATTAACTGTTGAGGCTGAGTACATTGCTTCTGGTAGCTGTTGCACTCAATTGTTATGGATGAAACAGATGCTTGAGGACTATGATATTTTACAGGATATTTTTACTATTTTTTGTGATAATACCGGTGCCATAAATATCTCAAAAAATCCAGTTAAACACTCTAGGACTAAGCACATTGACATAAGACATCACTTCATTAGAGAGTTGGTTGAAAACAAAACCATTGTTCTA
>JAUPMG010082216.1:0-12816 GCA_031762675.1 Pachysandra terminalis | reverse complement strand
GTTCGGCAGGAGTGGCGGCAGCTACCGAAACATCTGCCGAAAACCCCCAAAATAGCAGGTTCTCGGGACGGTCTACCGAGGCTCGGTAGCAGTGCTACTGAAGCTTTAGGTAGGAGTCTCGGCAGCTACCGAAGGTGCTGCCGAGGTCCAAATGGGGTCAAATTTTAGGGAAGTGTTTCCTAGTGAGTTGTACACGTGCCTATATAGTTGGTTTGTGTGCAAAAGATCTATAATTTGTCGAATTATGAAAAGTATAGGAGAAGATCTAGTGTGTCGATTAGCCACAGTCTGTGTATTTGATGGATTTTGTTTGCTGGGTTATTTCTAAATTAAATTTAGATAATTATATGATGTAAGACATGATTAAATACCTGCTTAAAATAGGATAAGGATGCTGATTATGACATGATATGTGGACTGTTTCATGGTTGTATTAATGTGTGATTATTATACATGAATGTTGGAAAGGAATCCTGTGATGGCTTCCTAAGGATTGTTCGGGTGTATGGACGCTAGGACAACTTCCGAAGGGTGTTATCACTGGAGACCCTACGGATTGTTGTGAAAGAATCTTTTGATGGTTTTCGGTGGATTATTTGGATGTATAGGCGCCCGGATAGCTTTCGAAGGATTCTATCACCGGAATTCCTATTGATTGGGGTCCTTCGGTTTAAGATGGAACTTATGGTTGATATGGGTAATCGTCTTGTGTGATAGTCCTCCTTGGGTTAAATCCCTAAATGTATATGGGTAAACGTCCTCTTTGTAGGCCTCCCTGGGATGATTCCCTAAATGTACGAAAATAGCTTCGGGGATTGAGCCCGATAAGTTGCGAATCCTACAAAACCACGCTGTACACGTGGGATGATTGAATGTGGAGACATATTGACCATAAAGTCATGGTTTGGGGTGTTGTTGGAGCTTGTGACCGGCTGATCACCGGATAGTGGAGTGCTTTCATGAGAATTTATTTGGCATGATGAAATGCTTATGTCATGGCATGACATATTTACTGATTTTGTTATTGTTATTTATGTCATACGATTTCTGTTTATATATGTTGTTTGGAATGATGTGATTCCATGAGGATGATGACTGAATTTACTTCTTACTGGGCATTCCAAGCTCATGCAACTTGTTATTGTTGCAAGTTAAGGAGATTGATAGTTGGATGATATTGTGTGGATTAGAAGTTGTTAAAGTTTATTTTATTTCCTGTTTTTGAATTCCTAGATCAGATTTGATGTAATAGGATAGTTGAATAGATTGGTTTGGTTTGTAGGCTCTTATGAAGCCATTTGATTTAGATAATTTGGTTTCTTCTGCACTCTGATTGGTTTAATAAAAGCATGAATAGATTTTATTTTATGGATTATTGTTGTGAGCCGCATTCCATGGTTGGGAATCTGAAGGTCTCACTTCGTGATCCATGCCACCCACCTCGAGATTCGGGCACCAGGATCCGGGGCGTGGCAAACACCTCTTGTACTTAAGCAACAATGGATTATTGACAGTGGAGCGACGGATCACATTACTTCTATCACATCCCAAATTTAAGGAATTTCACATTGAACCCCTTAAGTTTGAAATGTGACTCCCATCCCAACTAAGTCGGGAGTGGCAGTCAACATTGAGCTAAATCATAGAATTTTAATAAAGCTTAAAGAAATTATCTTTTATTGAAATTAATTAAGAACTACGAAGTCTATTACATCCAAAACACTTAATAAAATCACAGCGGAAAAACAAATAAAAATACTTTATTCTCATGCTTAAATCAAATTCTGTCCCTATACCTAATATCTAACTAGGAAAGAGTAAATCCTATTACAATTTCTAAGTTAAATCAAAACATGCAATCATCCAGTCCAGTCATATCATCAAAAAGTGTTCCTCAGCCTGTACTCCATTATTCCCTGAAATTGTTGTCATAAGATGTCAGAAACACTTAGCTCAGTAAATAATCAATTAAACTATATTTTAGATTGAAATAGGGTCAAAGCTACTCTCCAAAGATATAACATAGATTAAACAACAAATAAATATGATAATTATGTTAAATATGCAAGTATATGTGAAGTGAATGCAATGTGATGCAAGTCAGATTTAATGTATGCAATGCATGCTCATGCAACAGTAATGATGATTACCACATGTAATCCATGCACATGAATATGATATGAAGTTAATGCATGTTGTTTGGCATTCAATTAGTGTATGTTCACACCAGATCTGAATTCAATACCCAAGAATGTCCCACAATGTTGGATTCATTCCCCAATATATGGCAAAGTGATAATTGGATTATTTTATGTGCACATCATAGTTTCTAGGAGCTTCGACCTAGAGGTCACAAGCGCCTCAGTTATTTGCGATCATAGGGACAAATCCCAAGGTGCCACAATATGAACTTCTCCTTTGTGATCCATACATTAGCCGAGCTACTAACAAAAATTACACTTATATGATTCGGAATACTGGGTCTCACTAATGTGAACTTACCCTCACCTATCATCTTTCCACAAGTCTCTTGGGATAATCCCCTTGGGAGTAAACAAAATTGGTATATTGGGAGAGCGACTCCCTCAACACCTATCATAATAAAAATAGTCCATCCCGAACTTCCTCATCAATATCATATCATGATAACACTCTTATGTCCATAATATCCAACACATGGATTTATGGGGTATAGTCAAGGCATTAGACTCGTACAAGGTCAATAATGCAAAACAGGCTCGTGTTGTGCAAGTGTAGTGTAGGTGCTCATTAACTAATCATACAATATGTGTACAGTTGTGATATAAGCCTAATTAATCAATATGAGAGTTTAAGACATTGTATATATCATTATGGCATTCAATCAAATTAGATCATGTGTAATTCTGATAAAATATCTATAATTCTCAAACCATTACTTTAATTATTCAATCATGTCTTAATATCATCATACATATCATATAATTAATTATAACAAATCAAGAATCCAAAACATAGCACGAAATTCAACAATTCAACAAACATGGGTTGGGCGGTAGGCTAACCGGCACACCGGTTGGCCACTGGCAGCCTAGGTAGGAGCTAAAATCACAAGGTGCAGACAATCGTCCTACCGGCAGGCTAACCGATACACTGGTTGGCCACCGGTAGGCTAGGAAATAGACCAAATTTCAAAGTTACAGACACCTAATGCCACCGGTAGGGTACGGGCACACCGGTTGCCCACCGGTAGACTAGGCAGGGACCCAAATCCTACATGTGACATTCGGAAGGCTAACTGGCACACCAATTGGTCAGCCGGATACCACTTGGGTGAACCGGTAGACTAACTGACACACTGGTAGTCTGCCAGTTTTCCCAGAAAACAGCAAATCGCACGATTTTCACATATATAGTCATTTTTAGCAAAAGTGATCAATTGGTACTCATAATAAAATCAAAATCCGATTCTAACTAAATCAAAATATCAATCAAAACTACAACATACCTTAGCTAGGATGATCATGCATTGAAAATCTTAAGTTTTAATGAAAACAACATGTTCTTCAATCTGAATTCAATGTGCTATGTCATATTCAATGAATATGGCATCTCACCTAAATTCAAATCCAAAATAAGGAATAATCGAGTTACTTACAATGTTCTAGCACGTCGGATCTTCTTCTACTTCAACTCAGTTCAAGTCTGAACTGATCTTCCTTAGCTCGTCAGCTCTAGCAATTCTCCCACACACTCTCTCTGTTTCTTAGAATATGATCCACACGTCCCTTAGTGTTCTTATATAGTTTTTAATGTTATCTCACAGTTAGTTTATGAGTTATACTTAGTTTAGGATTTTGTTTGAGTTTATAGCCGTTGGATTAGATTAGTTTATTAACAGCCTTTAGATTAAAGTGTCCTAGTTCTAGACTGATTCAATCATTAGTCATATCTTATCTTAATCCTAATCAGATACAAATTCCTTTACTTTTAATCCAAACCTTTGGATTAGTCTAATAGTTCCTACGAAATCCTAACCATTGGTTGTTAAGTGTTTTATCTATATTAGGAATACTAATAGGTGTTTAGATATAGATCTAGAGTCCTAGATCCATAATAACTCAATCTTTAATTACCATGGTTTAATTAGCATGAAAACTACCTATTAATTAATCTAATTGGGCTTTAGTTTAGTTGGGCCTTAGTCTTATTGGGCTTTACTTAATTCCATCTAATGAATTATTAGAGTTAGGTCCTGTTTGGTCAATTCTAGTTTGGTCTATTAACCCAGTTTTCTATTTAAGCTGAAATTATTTATTAATGACTCATAGTCATTAATTATATATTATTTCTTTAATCACCTTGAATTATTAGCCTTTAGATCTAAGATTAAAAGTTCCTACAAGATCTTAGACACGCATTATAACTTAAGGAGTTATGATTGTGTGTGAAGCACTTTAGTTTCCTATAGTGCAACCCACCAATCACAAACAATCAAAGTCAAAGGTGTAACTATCTTACTAAAATCTTAAATTAACCCCTATTTTAATTAGATTCTAACTCCTGTACTTTCATTAATTATAAATTAATCCGTATAAAAGTTCAGGTTATTATAGTCTACCCTCCTTAAGACAATTTCATCCTCGAGATTCGATATCCCCCGATTGAGAAAGGTTATAGATACTCACCTTTAATATAATATGATACAATCAACTATTACTGAAATCAATAGTACCTTCAGTCACTTCGCCTTTCTGTAGTGTAAAGACTTTTGCTTGCTGAATTTGCTGCTGTGGTGCTTCATTCTTATCCCCTTTCAATGGTTATTGTTGTTGTACCGGTTTCTTATTCAGATGGTAATGGAGCTTGGGTATGAGCAGTTGCTATCCTTGTGGTTTTTTCAGCCACCAACATTCTTCTTGACAATGTTCTCTCTTTCAACAATTAAAACATCTCACGTGTCCATTTTGTTAATGTCATAGGGTTTTCCCAGACATTACCCTTATGATTGTCAATTGTGACAATGTGATTGAGTGTCTGTGAGTGTCTACATTGAAGATCAAGACTACAACATCAAGGAAGGACAAAGCTTCATCAACGATCATCAGAAGAATGGCTGCCTATTCAAAGGTATATCATACACACAAACACACACACACACACACACACACACACTAAACAGACCCTAGGAACACAACATTCATAGCACATCATGTTGTTTCAAGGATTGGTGATCCCTTTAATAGTTAAGAGGCACACCGCGATCTTTTGGTCATCTGGACTCTGTCTGGACAACCAAAGATTGCCCATGATTAGTTGACACCATTTATGGATTGACCTTGAGGTTAGATTGCCTTAGAAAGATGAATTAGGCAAACCCCGGGTCCGTGCAAATAGGATCAAGTCCAATAAACTAGTCTGTGTGATCTGCCCAGTGCTCGGTCGACCGGCCACGGTATCCGGCTGACTCCCGATCAGTCGATTCCCAATCCGACGCCTTACAGACCCTGTTCTGTTTGGACTGTCTGTAAGTACCCGGTTAATGGGCCAAATAGGCGGTCGACCGGACCACATCAGACAAGGCCTGATGGCTTTTCTAACGGTAACTTTGCACACTAAGGTGCACTAAAAATATAGCCGTTGGAGGCATCCAGTCGACCGGCTATTGCAGGATTTCACACTCTATAAATAGAGCACGAATACCATTTGCAATGTGAGGAATTTTAGAGAGCCATAAGCCATATCTAAATGCTCCTAGACCTCCTGAGCATATCCTAGCTCAAAAGTCCTTTCTCCTTAGTGTGTAGTCATTCATTCATATTATACACACACTACAAGGGTAGTAAGACCCTCGACTCCAACCGACATCATCTCCAAGGAAGAGCGACGATCGTGAAGCAAGAAACTGGGAATTCAAGCTTCACAGCCGGGACTAACATCGTGTGAGAACTCTCTGCTTATGTAAGTCTTTTGTTGCTGTTTACATGTGTAAACAACTTCGGTTCTAGGATCCCTTTAATTTCTAGTGGGTTGAGATCGCCCTGAAGCGATCTTGCGTTTCGAGGTATCATGAATAACCTCCATGTATTTTGAGGTATCGCAGACAACCACTACGGTTTTTGTGGGTTATCGTACGTTGCAAAACCCATCTCATTAAAATCCTTGAGAGCAGCGGGGGTTTCTTAGGGAGTGGATTAGGCTTGTGAGCTGAACCACTATAAATCTCTTGTGTTGAATGGTTTGCATGTGTCTTTACATTTCCATATTTGAAATGCATTTCTAATTGCACTTGAGAGCTTTTTGATTACTTAGTATTGAATATCCATGAATCAATAAGCATAATCGGATAGGTAATTTAAAGAGACCGATAAAATTCCATATATTGGTTAAAACCTATTCAACCCCCCCGTCTAGGTACATCGCTAAGCCCATTTAGGGGTACTTTGAATTGGTATCAGAGCTTTGTGCTCAGATTTTAAGCCGAATCCGCCTTGGGCTAATGATCCACTCATATAGTGATGTCCAAATTGAGGGACAATCTATCACAAGACCGCCATTCTTCGATGGGTCAAATTACACCCATTGGAAAGCAAAAATGAAAACATTTTTGCGGTCTATAGACGATACGGTTTTGCTTTCAATAAGCAAACCATGGTCTCCACCTTCACAAGAAATAGAATCAGAAGGTGTAAAAAGACTTGTGGAACTTGATTTTCACAAATGGCCTGAAACTGACAGACGATTGAGCTCCTCAGATGCCAAAGCCTTAAATGCAATTACGTGTGCAATCTCTTCTGATGAATATCGGAGAATTTGCATGTGTTCTAATGCAAAGCAGACTTGGGACATCTTAGAGATGACTCACGAAGGAACTACGATTGTCAAACATTCGGAACTCCAGCTTCTCACCACCAAGTTTGAAAATATCAAAATGGAAGAAGGTGAGTTGTTCATGGAATTCTATGCCAAACTCAATGACATAGTAACTTCCATGTGGGGTTTAGGTGAACCCATCTCGGATGCAAAGATATGTAGGAAAATCTTAAGATTGCTTCCCGAGAGATTCACTTCAAAGGTCACTTCCATAGAGGAGGGTAGGGATATTAACCTACTAAAAGTAGAAGAAATTGTAGGGTCCCTCCAAACATTTGAGATGCACTTCCATACCACCCCCCCACCCCCCCAAAGCCTAAATCTATTGCCTTACCTTCATCAAGTTCTTATGATTCTGAAAAGATCACCAAAAATGTTGATCATAAGAATCTTGATGATGAAGTTCTTGCACTTTTTTGTCAAAAGGTTCTATAGGCATTTAGAGGGAAATCGGGTGCATCAAGCAAAGGGAAATCTTTTGACAAGTCCGATCCCAAGCAAAACTGTAGGGAATGTCAAAAGAAATTCATTGCTATAACTGCAAAGGCTATGGCCATATAGCTCCTAAGACAAGTTCAAAGGATAAGGCAATGGATGCTATATCAAAGGAAGAATCGTCTGAATCCGAATCAGGACAATCGGATAATGAAGATGACCTAACCATTTTGATGGCTAGGACTTCCATATCTCCTCTTGTGAACTATGTTCAAATAAAGAATGATGAGGAGAAAACCACTAAAGCTCCAAACCAGGATCTTCAGAACATCTATGAGAATCTCTCTCTAGTATACCAAGAACTTAGAAGAAAAGAGAGAAAGTTGAGATGTCAAAACAAGTTGTTAGTTGTTGACATAAACATGATAAATAAAGCTTTAACTGTGAATTCGTTTAAATTAAGAGCTAAACTGAAGCAGTTAACTGATGAGTTGTTGTCTTGTCAATTAAATGATTTAGAGTCAAAACAGAAAAATCTAGAAAACTCTAATCAATCAACTACACAACAGTATGAGGGATTTACTGATCATATCAATAACTCACACTCAATTTTTGAGAATGGCGAGCCCTCATGTCTCAGTCCTCTATACGGTTCCCATAGGACTAATTCACACTCCATGAACCAAGGGGAGTGTACATTCTTGCGCATTCCCTCTAAGGAACTTAACCATATGGATGTTCCCATATGGCATCTAGATAGTGGAGCCTCAAGACACATGTCTGGGGAAAGATTCTTCTTTGTTTTGTATGAAAACTATGAAGGAGGATATGTATCCTATGGGGATGGAAGTCAGTCACTAATCATTGGTAAGGGATCAATCTAACTCCCATACATACCTACCATTGAAATTGTCCTACACATTGGTGGACTAAGACACAATCTCTTAAGTGTGTTTCAATTATGTGAACAAGGACTCATAGTGAACATTCAACAGTAAAGGGAGTACAGTTTTTGATTGTCTTGGCAACACAATCATGAAAGGAATCAATACTACTGACAATTGCTATGTATTAAAAGAAGGGCCTTTTAACCCCTCTTTTGGTATTAGCTGTTCTTCCACAGTGGATAAAGAAAAAATTGTCAAAAGATATCATAAACCTTCATTTGATGGTATATGTTTTAACTGTGGAAGAAAGGGACATTTTGCAACACAATGCAAAATGGAATTTCAGGGGTCTAAGAATAAACCTACCCACATAGAGTTAGATCCCACCTTAATTGCTTTAAAATCTAAAAGAAAAATGTTGTTCTCAAAGATCAACAAAATAGAAGAAGGCGTCTATCTTATATAGGCAATTAAGAAGAGTTGATCTAGGAAGCCACCAAAACCACCTAAAACCACTGTGTGGGCTCCCGAGGAGTAATTCTCCTTGGAAGGTATCACATATAAGGGCATTGACAACGATGGTTTACTTTTACGCCCGAAGTATGTGATACATGAACTTTGTGTGCGCATGACTATAGAATATCATTAATGTGTGCACTTAGTTCAATCTATGTTATATGTGCATTATTCATACTTTATGGTCTTAATGCTGTGCACATTTTTAATATAGGATCTGATGAGCATGTTCTATTTTGGACTTTGTGTGAGCGGCTTAGATTATTTGGTTGCTTTTCTATCAAATGGTCACATCCGTTTGCACTCACAACCTCCTCACATATTGTCACTATACAATCAGATGATCTAACCATATCTTGATCATTCCTATATCGTGACATTTATAGACACTTTGGGTATCATGAACAAATTTCATTTGTCCAATGTGAAACCACTTGAATAGACTTCATGACTTTACATTAAATATTCAACAGTCTATTCATTGGCTTATGGACCATGATTATGTCTTAATCTTCCAATCAAGAAATCATGTTCATAAACATATGCTTTGATCAATACTATATCTTGAGCATTGAATTCTTATGTGAGATCCAAGAAACAACCTCATTTTTGTGGGTTGTTTCTCCTTGGGTACTCTGTGTCTCATCTGGACTTGTTTTTGTTCCACTTGTATAAATCTCACCTGAAAATCCTTTATTGTACTTCGTAACAAAGATTTTCTCTCTACACGTGTAAAAGATAAACTAAAAGCCTCGTATATTATCTACACATGATAATTGGATGTTAGTGATATCATGTCTTGATTATCTATTTATATGTGCTTCATGTTTCTAGATTCATGATATCATTGTTTGAATTGACTAAAATCCATGCATATATCCATGTCAGTCAAACACACATCCATAGGGCCTATGACTAACTCATATTTTTATGGGGCCCAAAATTAAAGGTTTAGGGTCTATGCTCATCTCAAATTTTTATGGGGCCCAAAACCTTAGGTTAATGGACCTTCGACCATTGAATATCTTTATGGGGTCCAGGCTATCACATTTTAGACACTGATGTTGCTTATTGTATACTTTGAATGTCATATTATGTCAAATGATCATTGCTTGTGATATTCTAGGCTTGTGTAATTTCTTTATTTCAATCTTATCCATATTGAATTACACCAATGCATGCAATCTGCATTTAGCCTAGTTTGGATATCACATTGTCCCCATTGGGATCAGGGACTTAAGGGTACCTAATGGGGTTATTTGCAAATCATTGAGCATTATCTCTTATTTTTGTGATTTGTTATCTTACACCATGCTATTTCTGCATATCTATTGGTGTATGTCTCGAGGTGATAAAATAAAATGTAGCATCACTCTGTGGATCCATTTTCAACACCTCACCTTATGTAATCCTACAAGTACTTTGTAGTATATTGCATAAGTTTATGTTCTTTTAAGCTTTGATTTGAGTTCAAATCATTGTTTCGACGTGCACCAAGTGTACTTGGTTTGAGGTCCATCAATGGCTTGGAGTGCATCAAGCTTGAAAAATACTGTTTTGATTGCGTTTTGATAATATTCTCATTAATAAAGATGAATCCAACTTTGATTAACTATATCATAGGGTTTGAGCCAAGCTTTATGCTTGTTGTCGCCTCACGGGTTAGAGCCAATCAACAAGTAGAAGTCATCCTATGGGTTAGAGCCAATCATTATGGTTGTTGTATCCTTTTGAGATTGAGCCAACTTTTCTAGTTGTTGTCGCCTCATATGATTAGTTTCTCAAGTTTGGTTTCTCATCTTTATCAATGAACTCTACCAAATTGCTGTCACAACATTGGTTTCCCTCCAAATTTGTCCATCTTTTTGTCTATTTCTGACAAAAAGGGGGAGAATGATTTGGGAAAATGGGAAAATCTAGGTACTCTTCCATTAGTACATATTATGCTTGCAGGTATTCTTTCTATTATTTTGTAGGTATGTCCAAGTATAGGGGAGCACTGCAAAAGCTGAGGGGGAGCACAGATTTAGTGTTAATTCTTTTTTGGTTTTTGCCCTAAGAAATTGAATGTACTTTCATAGTCAAATATTTAATTTCAATTCATAGGTGTTTAGTGTGTTGTTGTGCGTACCTAGATTAGGTGTTTTTGTGACAAATTGACAAAGGGGGAGATTGTTAATGTCATAGGGATTTCCCATACATTACCCTTATGATTGTCAATTGTGACAATGTCCTTGAGTGTCTATAAGTGTCTACATTGAAGATCAAGACTACAACATCAAGGAAGGCCAAAGCTTCATCAACAATCATCAGAAGAACGGCCGATCACACACACACACGCACTAGACAGATCCTAGGAACACAACATCCAAAACACATCATGTTGTTTCAAGGGTTGGTGAGCCCTTTACTAGTTAAGGGGCACACCGAGATCTTTTGGTCATCTGGACTCCGTCTGGACAACCAAAGATTGCCCATGAATGGTTGACACCATTTATGGATGGACCTTGAGGTTAGATTTCCTTAGAAAGATGAATTAGGCAAACCCCGGGTCCGTGCAGATAGGATCAAGTCCAATAAAGTGGACTGTGTGATCTGCACAGTGCTCGGTCGACTGGCTAGAGTGCCCGGTCGACCAGTCAGGGTATCCTACTGACTCCTGATCAGTCGGTTCCCAATCCAGCCCCTTACAGACCCTGTTTTGTTTGGACTATCTGTAAGTACCCAATGAACCGGCCAAATGGGCGGTCAACCGGACCCCAGCAGACAAAGCCTGATGCCTTTTCTTACGGTAACTTAGCGCACTAAGGCGCACTAAAAATATAGCCATTGGAGGCATCCGGTCGACTGGCCAAAGTGCTCGGTCGACCGGCCATGGCGGGATTTCACACTCTGTAAATAGAGCACGAATCCCATTTGCAACGTGAGAAATTTTAGAGAGCCATAAGCCATATCTAAATGCTCCTTGACCTCCTGAGCATATCCTAGCCCTATAATTCAATCCATAAGAGTTCTAAATCTTATTTATAGGCTAGAGATCACTTACCTTCATTTCTCTTCAAATCAATTGAAGTAGAAGAAGGAAGTTGCTGAAAAGTCCTTTCTCCTTAGTGTGTAGGCATTCATTCATATCATACACACACTACAACGGTAGTAAGGCCCTTGACTCCAACCGACATTATCTCCAAGGAAGAGCGACGATCGTGAAGCAAGAAAGCGGGAATTCAAGCTTCATAGCTAGGACTAACATTGTATGAGAACTCTCCGCTTATGTAAGTCTTTTGTTGTTGTTTACATGTGTGTGGTTCTACGATCCCTTTAATTTCTAGTGGATTGAGATTGCCTTGGAAGCGATCTTGTGTTTCAAGGTATCATGAATAACCTCCATGTGTTTTGAGGTATCACGATCAACCTATACGATTTTTGTGGGTTGTCGTACTTTGCAAAACCCAGCTCATTAAAATCCTTGAGAACAACGGGGGTTGCTCAGGGGAGTGTATTAGGCTTGTGAGATGAACCACTATAAATCTCTTGTGTTGAATGGTTTGCATGTGTCTTTACATTTCCATATTTGAAATACATTTCTATTTGCACTTGAGAGCTTTTTGATTACTTAGTATTGAATATTCATGAATCAATAAGCACAACGGGATAGGTAATTTAAAGAGACCGATAAAATTCCGCATATCTGTTAAAACATATTCGCCCCCCCCCCCCCCCAAGGTACATCTCTAAGCCCGTTTAGGGGTACATTCACATTTCCACGATCGTCTGTTGGTTCTTCTATGCATTTTATTTTTTGTAAATCTGATTAGTAGTTCCTTTCCCTCTTTAGGTCTCGTCTCTGGTGGTATTCCAACATATCCTTCTCTACCATACGTGCACAATCCACCACCTCATGGTACTTTATGAATTCCCTTACAATTAGACTACTCTTGATGCTAGACTTTAATCCACTCTCAAATCGGAATGCCTTCTTCTCCTCATCATCAATCGCGTAAGTAGCAAACTGAGATAACTCCGTGAATTTTTCCGCGTACTCCGGTACCATCATTGTCCATTGCTCTAGCTTTATAAATTCCAACTCCTTCTTCCTTGTAAGGGTTCTAGGAAAGTACTCCAACTA
>JAUPMG010082205.1:0-12816 GCA_031762675.1 Pachysandra terminalis | reverse complement strand
CATTCTCATTAACATAATTCTAAGACTAATAATCACAAGTAATAGGTCTAAAAGTATGAATTATGGCCACTCATCACCATCCAACTCGAATTTTCAGTTGCAAAAACCTTTCGAATCCCAAATAAAAGGTGTTTTCAAATCAAAGAATAGTCCCTCATCCTTCCTTTAATTCCTAGCTTGTTTCAAAAAATTTATCTTTCACTTTACCTTTTTCATAATCTGCCTAAATATCACTGTTCCATGGGATGCTCTATCATATTACTGTCCCTTTAACATCTGCGGAAACCAATCTTATAAATCCATATCTTCCACATGTAACTGATAAAGATAGAAAAGCCCAATTCAAGCCCTCACCTTTTAACTCTTTCAAACAAGATTTCAAGTATAGGCCAATACTCTTACATTTTGGCCAAGTCATCAGTTTTGAGGGTGGCCAATATGAACCTAATGGTAAAGGTACATGCCAAAAAGCCTTATTATTTAAAGGCATCAGCCGATACCCAATATGTATCGGCCGATATGGACCGATATACATCGGTTCTGGAAGGGCTGATACCCGATATGAAATCAATACTTTAAACCTGGCCTTCAAAGAACAGAGAAAACAGAAGCCAGGCCTTGGTCACCCCAGTCAGTTCTTACGAAGAAAGAAAATAATGAAATTATTACCAAAGCACTCAATGTATCATAAACCCCCACCCCACCCCACCAGAAGATCTATACTTTTCATCTAGTCCAAAGCGTATAAAATATGTTGATCATTAGTGGTTGGCTTGATGTAATTGCCATCTTTCTATCAACCGTTCATCATATGTTGTATTTCACCCTAAAGAATGTGATTAAGAAAAATTGAGAGATCTCTCTGCATGAGTTCTCCAAGTAGGTCTAATTGATCTCATGCATTACATGGGTCAATAGCTAATATTTCTAGCCCTTTGAAGGAGAGTAAAGCTAAACTCTAAAATGTTTGTTCTATCTCCATTTTATCATATTACATCATGAAGGTCTAGTACATTTTAAGTATCTTCTACAATACCTGACTAGTTTACTATATTTTTGAATTCAATCATTACTATCAATTTTCTGTGGACCACAGAATTCATAGCCAGCTCTCCATTCCCTTGCCTCCTGACCCAGAAAATGAAATAAATAAAAACATAAGCACATATTCCTATTTCCTGCACTATTTTCTTTTTATATTAATAGCTCAATCACCAATTTCTTACACGCTCAGATTTGCAGTCATCATAAATACAAATGAAAAAGAATTAACTTGAAGCCCAAGGAAAGGTACATTATGGAGACCATAATTCACCAACCAGGTGGTTGATTTTTCTTGAAAATTTCACCCCCACCAAACTAATCCGCACTGGATTTGCTCACAATTAGAAAGAACTCACTGCAGTTCTCCTCATATAAAAGCGGAAAATAAGAAAACAAAAATCTTGAAAAATGCCAGTCACAATTAATCATGGTGTTTAAATTCGGTATCGGATCGAGGATCAACCGATCCAAAACATGGTCCAGACGATATTCGATTTCTATTAATTTTATTAATCAGTTAAAGATTAGCAACATGACCGTCTAGCTCAGTTGGTAGTGCGCAAAGTGCTTAACCTTGTGGTCATGGGTTCAAGCCCCACATTGGCCGTGTTTTTACTGTTTGTTGGCAATATTAAATTTCTATTAATTTAATTAATGAGTTAAAGATTTGCAAATGCCTATCTAGCTAAGTTGGTAGAGTTAAAGGTTCTTAACCTTGTGGTCGTGGGTTCAAGCCCCACGGTGGGCATGTTTTTTACAGTTTGCTTGGGATCGCCTTTGCTTGAGATCGTCCGATTTGACTCGTTCGAAACCGAGTCAGATTGTTTAGATCGGACAATCGCTTGAGATCGTCCGATCTGACTCGTTCGAAACCGAGTCAGATTGTTTAGATCGGACAATCTGACTCGGTTTCAGACCAAGTCAGAAAATTATTAACAAATTAGGAATTGGCTTGGAATCGCGACTCTTCCCAAGCCAATCCCGAGTTGAATCAGCTGATCTGGACCGGGATCGGCTGATACTTTACACTATGCAATTGATTGAGAAAGAAAAAGAAAGAATGAAGGTAATCTAAAACTTATATCAACTAAGTATAAAGGAGAACTAGAGAAGGCAATATGAAATACTAGTATTATGGGAAGGGGAAAAAATATAATTAGTAAAACCTGTGTGACTGATATGCTTCTTCAAAAAGTTTCAGGAAGAAAATAATAACAATTAGTTAAAGAAAATGCCAAATTCAAATTTATCTAATGTGAGAGATAACTACCGCATTCTCTGTGGCAACACGGAATAGACCATGCATTGAAGCTCCAGCACCACCTCCCATGACAATCCCATTGAGGATTGACACCTTCAATTAAGTTTGCACATTAATTATAAGATTTGATGTATTATTATAAGATAAAGGAAAGCTTGAATTCACTGGAAAAAATATAGTCATAGACAGGAAAATTCATCCAGAAATATTTAGGAAAACAGAACCACAGTTGAGTAATGAGTCACCTGTGGTTTACTGTATGTTGCCATCACATAATTTAAGGTGAATTCATTCCAGAAAAATTTTGCACCCAATTTCCAATGACCTGATCAAGAAAACTTCGCTGAATATGAGAATCTTAGGATTAAGTAGCTACCCAAAGCTAAAAAAGGAACTTTTACCTTCAGTTATATCACGAACCACGGCTGCAACATCACCACCAGCACAAAATGCCCTTCCATTACCCTGAAACCACAAAGTCATAAATACTGTAGTTTAATCATTAAACTCAAAACATATACTGGCATACACATGCTTGAACAAGAAGACGAAAAATAGAACCAATATGATGTAAACGTTTTGGTCATATGTGTGTGTACTAGAATATAAAGAATACAACTTTGGGAAATAAAAGTGAATGCATTTGGGTTAAGAAGGGGCAACCTGGCATAAATTGTTTGGTTGGAAAGGAATAAAAATTATAATAATACTCTATGTTTGAAGCACATAGTTATGAAAAATATAAATTACACTATTTTAAATGAAATACCAATAAAGGCAAACATTCGCTACACAACAAGCAAGCAAAGAGAATCTGACGATCATGCAAGTTCCAAAAAAAAAAAGAGAATCTGACGATCATGCATAATTACACAATGTTTTCAGAGGTTAATTGCTTAACATATTAAGAATATTAGTCAAGTTCTTTCTGGTTTCTCCTATTGTCCAATAAAAAATAAGCCACTTTAACAGATTTTTGTTAGAAATGTACCTTCACAATCACCAATTTCACATCACAATCCTTCTCATAGGCAATAAAAAGCTCCAATAGCCGAGAAACCTGAAAAGACATCATTAGAACGTCTAACTCATTCATTCATTCTGTAATATGTCTAGCAAGTAGGTTATCACTCAAACTTCACTTCCAGCTGAATCAACCTCTTAATAACGCCTAACAATTTATATGATGAGAATGTAAGAATCAATTACAATGAAACAGGCAGAATGCAACAATTTCAATAGATAAGCAAAAACTTATTCTCAGGTGTCTTGGACCTTCACTGGAAAAAGCAGGCACATTTTTTTCCATTTGATAATTAACCAACATTATATTAATTATCAAATAGGTAGCAAGTACAAAGATAAAAAATAAATAAATAAAGAAGAAGAAGAAGAAGCATGTACAAAGATCACAAAGCATGATCCAAACAACAACAAAAGGAAAGATGGCCCAAACAAATAGCAACTCATAATAACAAGTAGGTATCCTCCAGACCCACCCACAAATCACACAAAATCGTGTGAAATCAACCTTCCCCTCTCCTCTCCTCAACTTGAGGGGCCTGAATACAATATCTCCCTTCTCACTCCCCTTGTCAACCTGTCACCCACATCGTTTGCATCCCTAGGAATGAGACTGTAGGTATGAACCATATCCCTCCCAATAAACAATGCCATCCAAACTAAATGCAGGAACCGCCAAGGGCAACCCGAATCTGATACCATCCAGAAAATGACAGATGAAGAATCCCCCTCCACTACTAACAGACCTAGGCCCCAGGCCTTCGCCTCCCTCAGTTCAGTCAACAAAGCAAAAATCTATGCCTGGTTGGAGTTTCCCTCTTCAATTGGACCCAAAAAATGTATAATCCTCCCATTGTGATCCCTAAAAACACCTCTTAATCCAGAAGGACCGGGATTGCCCTGGGAAGGCCCATCAAAGTTCATCTTCACAACCCCCTCTATCGGTGTAGACCATATAGCCCTAACTTGAGCGTGCCACGATGAGGAAGAACAAATCGTAACCCACTCCCTCACAATATCCTCCACAGAAACATCCCTAAACTCTAGAAGCACCACCATCCATAAAGCCACCGAGCATGTGCATGACTCCATCAGAGTCAGAACCCTTGTAGCTCTATCTTCGAATATCCTCCACTCCACCCCACCCCCCAAATAGTCCAGAAAACCACCTGATATATCAATCTTTCTCTTTTCCCAAGTACAGAGAACCTCCAATGATCCAAAAGCATGCATAATTTCTTTGGCAGAACCCACGATAACTCCAACTTAATGAGAAAGTGAACCCAAAAACTCCGAGCCACCTCACAATGTAAAAAGAGGTGATCCACCGACTCGCTATCTTTCCTACACATGACACATATATTAGAAGAGAGAGCGCAGTTCCTCAACTTCCTCTGGACAATGTGATAAGTGTTGATTTTTTTTCAATATGGTAGTCCAGACAACGGCTCTAATCCTAAGGGGGCAAGTTAGACTTCCAAATCCTAGATAGAGGGAAAGGAAAGAGAATTCTACCATCGATGAGCGAATAATAAAGAAGATCGACCGTAAGGAGAAGCAACCTTTCGCCTCCGGAGACCAAATATTGGAATCAAGAATGGAAGGCTTAATACAGACTGATTTGAGATACTCAAACAAATTAGCTAACTCCCCCAATTCCACTGGTCTCGGATCGCATCTGAAGTCTAGGTTCCACTCCAACCCCAAAGAAGGCCAATAAAAGATATCAGACACCAAAGAGTTTTTGTTCCTAACCAAATTAAAAACATGAGGAAATTTTAGAATCAAAGTCAACTCCCCCACCATCCATCCCACCAGAAAAGGACTCGATTCCCATTACCCACGCAAAACGAAGTATGTTGATAGAAAAAAGAAACAAAACTCGATATTGCCTTCTAAGGACTTGCAGACGAAATTCTAGCTCGGGTATTTATATCCCATCCATTCTCGTGAATGCCATATCTGCTGCAAATCACCTTAAACCACAAAGAATTGGAGCCTGTACTGAACTTCCATAGCCATTTGCCTAACAAAGCCTAGCTTAGGATGCGAATGTTTCCCAGATTCAAGCCACCCTCCTGTTTATCTTTACATACCATGGAACATTTCACCAATTGATCTTTTTTCCTCCCCACTCCTCACCCTTCCCAAAGGAAATCTCTCTGAGCTTCTCTGTAATCATAGCCATTTTCACTGGGATTCTAAAAATGGATAGGAAGTAGTAGGAAGGTGAGCCAGGGATGCTTGAATCAAAGTGGTCCTCTCCCCTAACAAAAGGTATGACTTCTTCCAAGAGACTAATCTCCTTCCCATCTTTTCAACTATAGACTCCCAAAAATCTAACGTACAAGGGTTGTCACCTAATGGCAGACCTAGATACCTAATAAGCCACTTCTCGACTCGAAAACCAAGGAGCTCCGCGAAAACCTCTACTCACTCTCCATATTTGTTCCTACTAGGCTGCTCATCTCCAGATTTATTTTTTGGTCAGACACCATCTCAAAACACCTAACTATGGATTTAATCCAATATGTTTGGACCTCATCTGCTTCAAAGAACGGGATCGTGCCATCCACAAACTGGAGATGGGACACTGAAATCTGATCCCTACCCATCTTGAACCCTGAAAGGAGCCCCAAATTCCTTTGCTCTAACTAAAAGCCTGCTAAAGACATCCCCTATCAACGTAAACAACAAAGGTGATAACGGATCACCTTGTCAGAGCCCCCTCGATGACTAAAAAACCCTTGGACACATTCATTAAGAATAAAAGAGCGCAGATTCCGAACACAACTCCCCATCCACCTCCTCCATCTTGTACCAAATCCTTTCCATTCCAAGACCGAATCCAAAAACTGCCACTCCACTCTATCGTAGGCCTTCTCTAAACCCAGTTTATATACGAAGGCCCCTAGCCCGTTCCTCATTCTCTCCACCACAACCTCATTCACAATCAACACACTTTCCAAAATTTGACGCCCCAAGATAAAAGCACTCTGATTAATCGATACTAATCCACCCATGACCTCTCTCAATCTCAATGCCATCACTTTTTCTATGATCTTATACAAGCTTATGACTAGGCTAATCGGCCTAAATCTTTGATTTCTTTAGCCCCTTTCTTTTTAGGGATAAGCACTAAGAATGTGGCATTCGTGGTTTTAATAATAATCCCTTTTTCATGAAATTCATTGAAAACTTCAATAAGCTCATCTTTGATTGTGTCCCAATTATCCTGATAGAAAGCCATGGTAAAACCATCTAGGCCCGGTTCCTTATCTCTCTCCATCATCCACAGTGCCTTTTTAATCTCCTCTTCCTCGAATCTGATCTCCAACCACCCTCTTTGAGCCTCTGACAACTTCTTCTCCCCCCCCAAGTTATTCACCCTAAATTTCATATCCAATTCCGATTTGTACAGGTTGGAAAAAGCAGGCACATTGTTGCATGGAAAATACTTTTACAAGAACAAACAATTGAAGAAGAGGGTGATTTTCTGGGGGGGTGAATAGTATTCATTAATAGGAGAGAATATGCATAAAAGTGGTGTAATATAATTTGAGACCAATTTGCCCAGAATCCATGAGAAGTCTTGATATGCAAGAATCACACAGAACTAATAGAACAGGGAATTTATGTCTTCGGCAAAAAGCCCTGATAATTTATGCCAAAGAAAAAACATAAATTACCTGTCTTGGACCATAACAAGATTAACAAATAAAGGTTTTTTAAAACTTCTCTGCCCTCTGTCAGCATTGAAAATCTATGAACAGTTTAAGGATTTATCATCTTAGACAACACAAAGAATCCCCAATAACTTACGTTAACTACAGATAGAAGCCCAAGTGTCAATTTTGTTTTGCTCAAAGATCACAGGGAAATAGGACATTTCTTTATAGCGTCATTACCCTATAATTTTTCTGGAATACTTCTCATTTTTTAACTAAATCAATAAAAATAATCTACTATGGTATGCCTTTTGGATTCGAGTTGTAAATATTCAGGTATGAATTGATCTATATTTAGTACAGATCACATATCCATATCACTTGTGTCAACCTGGGTATCTTGGTGATTTAAATGGCTGGGTAACAGTGCTTACAATTATGAGACCTATAAATGAATGGAAACTATTATACCTATCTGCATAACAGTGCTTACAATTATGAGACCTACGAATAAATTGAAACTATGATACCTATCTGCCCCATTCCTTTGAGCAGAAAACATCTATGCCTAGATTCAGAGACTCTTGTTTAAGAATACAAAGCTCTTAGAAGCATGGTAAAAATACATTGAAGCAGCCTATAATACATATGAATTATAATGATATAATGAGTCTTGGGGGAATGGCTTGACCTATCTAAAACTAGCTGTTTCCCCAAAATAACCTCTCATGAAGGGGAAAAGAAGAAGAAGATTTCTTGGACTAACTAAAGCCAGGTATTTCCCAAAAGGAGCCTTTAATAAAAGTGAAAAAGAAGAAAGAAAGAAGGGCAAGCAAACCTGTTTCCATCTTCTCATGAAACCAAGAACAAGCACCAAAATAGTTGTTTCATAACTGAGAGGCAGACCAAGCATCACTAACTTTCGAGAAGAACAAAAACCAATAAAATGCCATAGGTTCATTACCTATCTAACTCTATGTAATGGGCTTTCTTTCTATAAGTCCACTATCCTAGCTGGCATGGAGTTCAGCATAGTTAAGCCAATTTAGAAGATCTAAGCTCCTCGAAAGTGGCTTTCTTCTGGACAACAGCTTCGGGTAAAAATTTTACAGTTGATCATCTTACTGAAAGAAAGTGGATAATCCCATTCAAATGCATGCATCGAAGGTCGAAACTGGAATCGACGAGTCATTCAATCACCTATCCTTGCATTACAAATTTACAAGAAGGATATGTTTCACTTCTTAGAGAGAACTTGTTCATCACTGTCCATGCCAAGACACTTGTTGATTCTCTTACCAGCAAAAGGATATTGGAAGAAGAGGGTGAAGTTACTTTTGCTAAGGAATACCTGTACGATGTACCTTCATGGTTTTCGGTGCCATCAGTAAAGGAAGGAATTTGTGCATTTAGGATAAAGAGGGTAGTGTGTTACTGTATTACACTAGGATTGATCCCATTGGAAGTGGGTTTAGATCATGGAAGTCTATGGACGTTGTATCAAATTACAGAAAATTATAAAAGGTTTAAGGTAACACATTATTCCTAGATGGATCATTAGTAACTGATAACATAAGAATCAAGAAAAATTATCTCGTTATATGAAAAAAAAAAAAAAAAGATAGAATAGATATATGAGATTAGTAACAAAGTCATAGACTTTTTCATGTGTGATAGAAAATATAAAAGTCCAAGTTACACATAAATACATAGTGATATATAGCAGCTAATTGTAAAGTTCAAAAACATGATACATGTATTAAATTAGTGCATCTAACTAATAATTTACTCCTACATAATTACTAATTAAACTCAAATTATTTTACAATTAAAAGTCACTTCTTAGATTATAAAGTAATATTTAGTAAATCAAACGCATATTTCTTGGTAGATAGTTCATTTATCTAAATGGGGTTTGATTCCTGAGTAATTTTAACAACTTTAAAACTAAAATTATAGTATATTCATACTTTTCATCCCTGAATATATAAGATTTAATCAAAAAATATATATAATAGAATAAATTTAGTATATAAATGATATATGATTTTAGAACAAACTGACACAGTTTTCAATAGTTGATATAAAACTGTTGGCATGGTCAGAATTGATCAAAGTGCACACCATTTTATACAGTTCAAATTCATATAGAAAGAAAAGAGTGTGGCATGCTATAGCTCGAATCCAGATGTGATGAGCAGGTAAAAGTCGTCCATCCTCTCACTATCTATATCACTGATAGTCCCCTAAACTCTAGAAGGACCCCTACCAAGAAGCCACCGTGAAATGGTCCGGATGCTCTCCTTCCAAACCTCGAATATCCTCCTGTTCATCTTGCCCCAGATCGCACAACAGACAGCAAGGGAAAGAGATTTGTACATCATCAGGCCCCTTTTTCCCATCCTGGAATCCCCCACTACTAAAAAGTGAACCAATACCTGAGGACATCACCCAGACTACATCAATCAGCTGTAAGAAGAACATCCATATCTGTTTAGTACCATCGCAGTGTAGGAAGAGGTGATCCATTGACTATATGATTCATGCATATGATACTGATATTTGGGGTTAAGAAATGTTTCCTCCTCTGTGAAATGTCACAAGTATTATTTTCTACAGAACAGCAGCCCAAACAAAGGCCCTAACTCTAGGAGCACGAGATTTTTATGGGGTGAGAGTTGAGACCGCTTTTTCTTCCCTGTTCCCACAATTGTTTTATTTGGTGCATAGTAAGAACTATTTGGTGGGCAACATTCTTTGTGGTGGGAGTTATCCAGCCTTTTCAAACTGCTCAAAGAGTCTTTCATTGATCCTGATAATCCAAATTCTAAAGTGTGGACCCCAGATGCAACTTGCGAGAGGGTCTTCACTACTAGATCGTTTTTCCCCACTTTCTCAACTTTTCAATTGTTATTAACCATATGAAATAAAACTCTTGATCATGTTACTGGCAAGATATTTGTCAACTGTTCATTGATCATATTTGCCATCTTACGCCACAGCAAACTTGCATTTTAGACAAATAGCCACAGAATTGCAAGATGTCAAGAAGATAAAGAATGATTGATGATTTTGCACGAGAATAAGTTTCAATAAGTCTTAAGGTGTCAACAGTAGTTTAAAATAAGTTTAAAAGTTGCAATATTCATCAAAAGGGGGAGGGGGAGAAGAGGGGGGAAGAGTTTAGAAGTTTTTATGATGTGTATCTATGCAACAGACATAAACAAAAACCGTCCCCCCAATTTAATGCAATATACTTTTACCTATCCAAAAAAAAGTTTCTATGATGTCAATGGAGACCCTGGTCCTCACCATCTCTTAAGAAAAGAGTGTAAGTCCGAGGTCCTACCTTCCAAACACACACATGCAAATAGCATAGGTGGTTTGGCATGCAACAGCATGTGCAACATGGAATAATGTTCATGGAAGTTGAGATGTGAAGAATGCAATAATACATAAATGACCTGCAAATACAGTTACAATAAATACAAAATAATGGTCATAAATGTAAGAAAAATAAGTAACAAAGAAGAAAGTTAAACATAATTCCAACAAAAAGTAAAACAGAGAAGACATAATATTTCAAACACAAAAGCAAATAATATGTCAGATCATGCAACATTCGTTACATTGATGAAATCAGGATCCTCTGAGACAGTAAATTAGATCAATACAGTTCAGCATACCATTTGGAATGAGAGGGCATTTAATTGCCGAGGTCTATTTAGTATAAATGTCCTTGCACTCAAGTTCTCTTCAACCAATACCTGTCAAACCAAGAAAATTAGTTAATGAACAATAATGTGTGGTTTGGCATGCATTCTACAGAATGATTTCCATGAACCAGTTCATGGAATGATAGTGAACATGGAAAACAATAAATAAGAGAAAAGCTCTGGCAGCATTCAATCTCATTTTGAATGCTGTTTCAAAAATTACAAGTTAGACACCACAAAAACCATAAGTTCATAAAGGTAAGTTTGGACCCTCAAAAGATCATTTGTTGATATGTTTTATTTTTGAGTTCTGAAATACTACAAAATAGTGAGGCTTGCACTTCAGCATGTTTGGAAAAATGCTATACTAAAATGTATATGCAAATAATACAACCCTCATGATGTATGCTATTTACAATTAGGTATGTCCAACAATAGGAATTGTATGGTGAGAGTGGACAGAAGTGAAAGGATCTAATATTTGCATCTAATCTGATCATAGGATGATGACTCTACGACGATGACTTTGTTAGAGATTTATTCTGGGAGATTTCGTCCGCTCTTTACCATGGAGAGGAGATTCTTTGAGGTTGATTGGAAGAAATTCAAGCTTGACATGTGATTGATCAAAAAAAAAAACATGTGGAAGAAAGACAGGAGGAATGGCTGAAAGTGATTGAGATGAGGTTTTTCTTCGTCAATCAAGTTTCCAGAGGATGAATCTACGTGTTTTTTGTAATTTTGCAGACAGGTGAAGAACGAGGCTGCAACCGGAGCATTGGGAACTCATCACAAGGGAAACTACAGTCTGCTAATGATAAAGCAGAAGAACAGAGGTGGAGGATTTATTTGAGTTACAAAGTTCAAGCACAGACTAAAACCTAGGTAATTGATCTTCCCGGAGGGTATGAAGATCAATGGGTAGAGTTTATTGTTTAATACTCTTTAGATTAGGGATTCAGCCAGAGGTGGAAAATCAGACTGAAAGGAATTCGGAAGATGTGATCAGAGCCTGGTATTCAAAATTGGAGTTTCAGCAGCTCTTAAGAAGACAAAACCTCCTGTTACTAAAAGTGGACGTAAACAGGGGTAACTTCCTGTAAGTTGGTTCTCTTTGAAATAACGTGAATCAGAGGTGGATGTAGGTGGTTTACCTCAATGAATAGGAAAACACATATAAATTGCACTATCAACTGGTGGATGGAGGAGAAAAGTATTGTCAAAATGAAGCTTGTGGCAGAACGAAACCTCTTGTGAATTCTTGTCGTCTTGGAAAGTTTAACAGAGAACCACTAGACAGTGAGAAATATTAGAGAGGGGGAAGGGAACCTGAGACCAAGTGCATGATTTCAATGTACTGAAACTGTCAAATGATGTTCTTTGTCGTCACCCCATCAAGGAGGGCTAACGCGTCATGGGGCCTTTTCTATGTATACCTGGATGTGTGGTGATTCGGTGGGTTGCCAAAAGGAGAACATAGGTCAGGGTGTTGGGCTTATCACTACATCTAAGGTGTGTGAAGTTTTCCAAATGCTGGGGAACGTCTATGGAGGTTACATGAGGACAGACACAAGAACTGATGCAAGGCCAGAATTATAAAGGGCTTGGTTGTTGGTAAGAGTATAACCTTCTTTGAAAATCATGATTCGGTGTGGATTGAAGCTCTAAAAATGCATGAGCTGGTCGGAAGTTAAGGTTTTTTATTCTCCCTATAACGTGGAGGAACTCTGGCTATTCAGGCGTTGGGATGAGGGCAGGCACTGGGATGGGGGCAACGAAGGTGAAGGAAGAGTTTGTTAAGCGGTAGAAGATGATAGATTTGGGACTAGTGGGCCTAAGGGTCTTCGAATAATATGGAAACCCATAAGACCCAGCATGACCTGAAAAGGAATGGTTCTGATTTCAAATTTTAAATTCAAAATCAGTAAATGGAAGCAACTAGCACATGCCAGCAGAGACAAATCAATTATTGATAACTTTGATCATCAAACTGAGACAGTTGAGCAAGCCAGAGCATGAAAGGGATAGTGTTAAATGAAATAGACTCGAACATTGTTGACCCAACATTGGAGTTCTCTTCATCTTTGCCTCTCGGGCTAGCAGG
>JAUPMG010082195.1:0-12817 GCA_031762675.1 Pachysandra terminalis | reverse complement strand
CCCTAAGCTAATTAATCACATAAATTATCAAATAAAAAGCACATAAAATAGAATAAAAATTAAATAAATTAAAGGGAACTCCTTTAGGGAGCTTAGGTCATTACAGGGTACCTAAGGCTTATTTTGGGGTATCTAAGCCTTGGGTACCATCAAAAGGATTGGGGTGGTTTGGGGGGTTGTAGTTGGAGGGAAACCAAGGCTTAAATTTTAAGCCTGAAATTTGTTTTGCCAGGGGTACCCCAAGCAAAATTTGGGTACCCCAAGCTTAATAGGCCAAATGGTACCCAAGGCTTAAATTCTAACCCTTGGGAACCCATTCTTAAGGCTATGGGTACCCTTTGAATCATTAACCTGAGGTACACAATGCTAATGGGAGAGTACCCTTAACATTTATATTTCCATATTTCATTGTTTTTCTTACTTTTGTACTTCTTGAACAACAGCTTCAAGGTTGGGATGTTGATAAGGAAGGGTGAGCTTGATGAGCGGTGAGAGAAGCTCCTATGAGAGGTGTAACAGCTTTTCCAATGGGGGGAGAGAAGAAGAATAGGAGGTCGGATAATGCAGGTATTAGGAAGAGAAGAAGAAGATAATGCAGAAGAAGAAAAAGGTCGGGTGAGACTTGTATTAAATTGGTCGGAGGTGTTTTAAATTTCAATGATTAAAAAAAAAAATTCAAAACCATGGCTGCTAAACTAACATTTTTGAGTTTGGGATTAAATCCACGTGACAGCAATCCAACGGTAATGTATGGATTGCTGCAAGTCTTAAGCTGTAGAGGATGCAGAGCCAACTGATATGTCTTGATGCCAAGTACACATCCCTTGAAGCCGCATATAAATTGTTCGACGAAACGCCTCATCTAACCGTTTATCTCTGGAACACGACACTCAGGAGTTGTTGCAGGGAATATAGGAAATGAAAGATAGACAAAACGGTTGATGGTAGACACGTGTAAATGTAGGGGTATTTTAGGAGTATCCAACACAGGAAAGCTATTTTCATAACTTTCTCACTTAACCTTCCCTCATTTTTTATTAACCAACGGGACCTTAGTTTTCAGGTTCCATAGATAATCGACAAGGTTTGGTGAAGTCAAGTGGGGTTGGAAGTCTTGACATCGAAATCGAGTCGTTTGAATACGTATTTTAATTTGAATCCAAAAGAAGACAGGTGTATCGTTTGGATGGGTCCCATGCGCATTTTAGTCATAGCTTCGGGCAATAGTCTACCGTGAACTGGGGTTTCTGGTCTGGGATTTGTAGCCGACTTGTTGGGTTAGCATAACTACAGTGGGTTGGTAGACCATCGGAGATGATGTGTTGAAGTCATTATGGCCGTGGATCGAACGGTCGTAGATTGAGGATGAAGTTGACGAAACGATCTGAACTCATCTTCTAAAACTGGCTTTTTCAGTGAAGCAGGTCAGGTGTTCTCTAAAACCATGATCTAACCAGTGTCTCTCAAAATGGTTGACCCGGTCTTTGCCCCATAAAATTGTTGGGTCAAGCCAAGGTTAATCTCATCCAAAAACCCGGCTGACTCAGTGCGTTTCCAATAGGAGTGTCAATTGGTTCGGTTTAAATCGAAACCGAACAAAACAAACCGAGAAAAGTTGGTTTGGTTTGTTTTTTTCGTTTTTTTTTCATTTTGGTTTGGTTATGGTTTAAAAAACAAAAAACTGAATTAGTTCAATTTAATTTTTGGTTAAGGCTTTGACTAAACCAAACCAAACCGAAAAAACTGAAGTAGATTATATATAATATATAGATATATGTATACGTGTTTTGTATAGAAAATAATATTACTTTTGTCAAGCCAAACTGAAAAATCGAATTTTTGGGTTTCAATGTCGGTTTGGTTTGGTTTTCTTTAGTAAATGAAAAATGGACAAACAATCAAGGGTCTTCGTACTAAAAACTTTTACTTAATTATGACTTATATTTATTTATTTAAATCTCTCTTTTTAATTAGATAATATATCTTTATAATAAATTTTGTTTAATTAGGGCCTTTATATTAATTCTGATAAACTTAAGAACCCTTTTGATAAAGAGATATAAATTTGTATTTAACAAAAAATTAAAGAGAGCATATTTTGTACGATTTTGGACTTTTGATTTCATTTCTCTCTCTCTGTAATAAATCAATTCCTTGTAAAAATCTGTTTAAATTTAATAATGAGAATTCCTTCAACAATTAAGATGAAGATAAGATGGAATGATCAGTGTTTGTATTATTATTTTATAATTTCTTACTTATTAGTTTGACGTTGATCAAATGATATTTTTACTTGCATCTTTTGTAGGTAATCCAATAGATGTATCGAAGGTGTCCTATTGATGCAATGTTTTGACAATCCTGATTTATTTATTACATTGACATATACTTTTAAATGGAATGAGATTGAAGAAGAAATTAGACATGGTGATTTACTACAAAAAAAATGTCATACTTAACTACAGGGATTTTTCAATCAAAACTGCAAGATTTGAATGATCAGTTGTTCAATAAACATATATTAGGGGTGCTTCAACATATATGCACGTGTTTGAGTTTTGGAAGAGAGGTTTACCACATGCACACATCTTGATAACTATGAAACCAAAGTACACTGGGACGTAACCATGATTAATCGTATCATCTTGCCACATGAAGTAGAAAAATTTCTTAATCTCCCATTAAGTAATCGGCTTCCTTCGAATAGAATCATTTGGCACTATAGCAAGAATGGTCAATTTTTTGTCAAGTCAGCATACCATTTTATCAGAAGCACCCCAACTCTATATAATTCTAAATCTATATGTTCAACAGCATGATCTAGTGTTGAAAATGATCGTCTTTTTTGGAAGAAAATCTGGTCACTTAGGATTTCTAATAAAGTTAAGATCTTTAATTGATGAGCTTATAAAGAGTTGCTTCCCATGAGAAAAAAAATTAATGTGGATCCAAGATGTGAGAAATGTGATAGTCTTACAGAAAGCATCTTACATGTCAATTTGCTAAAGCAGCATGGTTTACTTCTCATTTGGCAATTCGGAAAGATCAATTTAAAGTAAACACTTTTCAAGAATGGATGAAGCAGATTTTTATAACCTTGAACAGAAATGAAAATGGAAAATATTGAAAAGGTTTATTCATGATAACAACTTGGGCAATTTGGAAGAACCGAAACAAGAAGATTCTTAGAGATGGAGATGGTTTTTCTGTGTAAGGCAATGAAACAGTTTCCATATCGGCGATAAAGGGGTGGTTCAAGAGCATCTCAGCCGTCCATCTCTTCAAAGGATCCTTCACAAAACACCTCTTCAAAAAATCCCTCCCCTTTTCCGACAATTCTTGAGGAATCTCCGGCAGTTCTTCCCCAAAACCAATCCGGAACAACAGAGCTTCCACAATTCTCTTAAGCTGTAAAGATTTCGTCAAACTCGAGTTCGTGTTGGGGAGTTTGAATATGCTTTTACTACTCTGTTTCTCTTCAGCTAAAACTGTAAACAGAGCGTCCTCACGAACTAACTACCTAACGTCTTTGAAGAAATGGGTTGTTCTTAATCCATCTAAATGTTTCATTAATGTTGATTACTGGTGAATGTCGGATCAAAATTCAATTTGATGAACAAGATTGTGACTGAATCCCAGATTGGTCTCTTGCTGCCCATCCCGTTGTCGTTCTTCCTGTCTCTAATTAATCAAGCGTGGATGGATATAAAACGGTTCATACTAATTGAAATATATAAATCCTGTCAAATCCATTCATTTATCTTTATTTTGATCTCTTTTCTTTCACCAATTAATCAAGCGTGGATGGAGGTTAAATTTATTTCACTTTTCTTTTTTCTTTTTTTGTGTCTTTGTTTTCATGATAAACTAAGAAGGTCTATTTATCGTTTCGTTAGATTCTATCTACAAGTTTTTTTATTTTTTATTATGTATTTTTTTTTTTAAGATTTAAATCTATTTTATGTACATAGTTTTATATTTACTTATAATTGTACATTTTAGTTTTATTTTAATATATATCTAAAAAATAATTAAAGTTATCTGCTTTATATAACATTATCTGCTCATAATGTTATTTTTAAGTTTAATTTTAGTATATATGTGAAAATTGATCGGAAGAGTCAGATTCTGTCACCTCCCCTAAAACCTCCCTTTTAGATAAAGATTAACCCGATTTTCCTTTTCTCCTTTTCATTAAAGTTAATCAAGCGTGGATGGAGGTTAGATTTATTACACTTTTCTATTTTTTTTTTAATATTATTTTTTAATATTATTTTAGAATATATGTGCTTTATATACATGATTTTACATTATCTTACAATCTTATCTTTTTGTTCTATTTTAGTATATATCTGAAAATTAATCAAAGTTATCTGCTTTACATACATTATTTGCTTATAATCTTATTTTAGTATATATTTAAAAATTGATCAACGTTTTAAGGAAGAGAGAGAGATAACTATTAAGGACTTTCAATTTTTGATGGTTTTGTGATAAGTGAGAGAAAGAGAGAATAATTGACATGCAAAATATGAGAATAATTGACAATTTTTAATTAATTGCGTATGTTTTTATAGTTTTTTTTTTTAATTTTTAGAATAGATAAATATCTTATTTATTTATTATGCAGTTTTCTTTTTTATAGTTTTTATTTAAAGTTTTAGAGTAGATAAGTATGTTATTTATTTATGTAGTTTTCTTTCTTTTTTTTTTTTTTTTTTTATCATATTTTGTTAATTTTATATTCACATTATTTTTTTTAAACAGGAAAAAAATTAATTGCATATAAAATTTCTCATAATTACGTTAATTTATCTAATTTTTTGAATATTATTTTTTAAGCATTTGTATGAAAGTTTTAGAGTAGAAAAATATTAGAGTTTCATATATATATATATATATATATATAATAATAAAATAAAAAAATTAAAATCTTGGGAATTAACTTTTTTGATATGATAAAAGACTAGAATCTCTCCAACATAAAGACTCTTTCTTTGCGTGTTGTATAATAACTAAATCTTAAAAATATTTTTCTTTTCTACTTTTTACTTAAACTAATCCAAAATCCACGCGTCTCTACAATTCTCATGTGCAACGCACGTGCGTGTTTACTAGTATGTATATATACAAATTATATATGTATACATAGATGCTGTATAGGAGCTCTAGACCACAAGTTATTTTCAAGTTTGGCCCCCTTTCACTCTCGCACCCGCTCGACATTCTTGTGACTTAGGTCAAGATTCAAAGAAAATCGTTATTGATTTCTTGTTCGATGTTTCCAGTGACATGAACCATATCATGCCATGTAACCCCTCTATAAAACAGACAACCGATTGTTCTAGTTAAGGCGGGATAATGTTTAGGGTTACGTAAGTAAAAACCCAGACAATTTGCGTAGACCGCTCAATCATATACACAAGTAAGCTTTCTTCCTTGACCAAGAAAAATCTTGGGCATGCCGACGACCCTGGATTACGAACCCTTTGATTAAGATCTGTCGAATTGTACAATGGAACGCTCATTTGGTGACTTTGATGTAGAACTGTCAATGGGTTGAATACCGATCGGATCCACCTGGATCCATATTCGAATCTGATTTGAATTCAACTTATTCGATTGAAAATCTGATCAGATTTTTAAAAAAAATATCTGTATTTGTATTCGACCAATCCACATTCAACCAAAATCTGATATTTGACCAAAATAATATATACCTAGATTCAAAATATGTAATTTGAATATTATCTCAGTATTCTTGTAAGGATAAATAAATCAAAATTAAAAATTTTAAAGTTTTATGAAATCAAATCATCGGATAGGATATGATTGAATTCAATTTTAATCGAATATAAATACTCAGATCCGTATTGAATCCATCGGAATTTAAAGGCTAACCATATTCGAGATTTTCGGGTCATGTGGGTGAAATTCAGATATAAATCCGACCTATTCACAGTAGGGGTGGCAGTGGGTTGGGATTACACTCCATTATAGCATTATTTATGTTGGCCTGAATCCAACCTGACCTGACGCTCGGGCTCAAAGGTTTAAGCCCGAGCTTGGTTCATCCCGACCCTACAAATTTGAAATGTGTTATTTTTAAAACTAAAAATTATAAATATATTACTATTTTGTTGTTACTAGAATTCAAACAGGTCTCCGATTGGGAGCTTCTCATCACTAAACTACAGCTGATTGGTTTAAATAAAAATTATATATTACTCATTAATGTTGGGTCAGACCAAGTCGGGATAATTTAATTTAAACTCAAGTCCGACCCAAAAAACTGATCGGGCCTTAAATTTCGTCCCCACCCTGTCTTACGGGCCACTTACCCTTGCCCAAGCCTGCCCTATCATAGGGTCCGGTGGGTCAACCATCCCATTGCCACCCCTAATTCACAGCCATAGTTAGATATGCCCGAATTCCAGCACCCCAAAAGATCATCAAACGATTCGGATCCATTTATACGGACCCGCCTCCGACAAACCGTAAACATAAAACTGTAACTTTGCATCGCCGGCTCATTTTAGCAGCGAAGAATCTGCGAGACTAAGATGACATCAGCCATGACCAAATGCCAAAATATCAAAAGAAAGATCCGGAAGATGTTAATCTGACGTGCGTGCCTACTCTTTATCAAATCAAAGAAAGACACGTCTCTTCTTGCTTAGGAGAACATAAGACCTTGCTGACATAGCACCTCGTGATTGGTTGATAGATCGAATTGCAGCATCGATCCGGTAATAGTGTAATTTACGGGAGGAAAAAGTGCAAGTCCGGTCTGGTGTTATCATAGAGAGTGGTTGGATTTTTGTCCATGAGATCCTTCCACTTGACACGGATGCCCAAAAGAAACACAAAAGTGTCCATAAATACAAAGTGTTACGGTACAACCATGGCCCGTGGGGGACACATACTCGAAAGTTTTTTTTTTCTTTTTTGAAAATTATACTTTGATTCCTATTGTTTCTGATAATTGCACTTAAATCTCTAGAAGTTTTAAAAATTATAATAACACTTTTTGTTAGAAACCTTATGAGGAATGGAACGGTCAAATAATATCAATGAGTCGCTGACTGATATACCCGTTATAAATCATTATTACTGATATATCTTTTATAAATTATTTTTTTATCATAAGTAGATAAATCTTTGATATAAAATATCTCTTTTAGTCTCTCAATTAAAGTGAATCATTTATCAAAGAGGAAAAAAACGAAAAATATATAAAATAAAGAAAGAATTATAAGGGATATATCAATCAATAATTCAATTTTGACAATCCCTTAGGTTTTGGATGAAGGGTGTCATTCTAATTTTAAAAAATTTAGGGTTTTAGCTGTAATTGTTAAAAATTATAACGGGTCAAAGTATAATTTCCCCCTTTGTTTTTTCCCAAGAAATGAGATGGTGATGATGGCCCATGTATTATACTACGATCAACGAATGCTGCTCTTTTATCATGAGCATAGTTAGAACGAGAAGAACGGATCGGTGATGAGATGGGACTCATTTAATCAGAAAATGTTCTAATGCCCGTGATTGTCAGCCCAAAAGTCTTAGCATCTCACAGGTAAGGTATGATCCTCTCAGGCTCCTCACATACGTGCGCATACAGCAAAAACGAAATCCGGATAACAACACAATCCACACCTTCCACCCAATTAAACTGCGCCACGTATGGAAAATTTCACTAGAGAGATAGATCGATGATTGATACTAGACAGAGTCTACTCTTGTCCCAAAAGCCACTTTCTTTCACCTTTTTCCTTGACACAGAAATAGTTAGAGAGAGGAGAGAGGAGAGAGAGGATATGTGCAAGAAAAGCGCTTGCAGTGATCACCAAGAAGAAGGCTCTATGTACAATAAGGAAACCAGTTTTCCGACAACCCCAGCAAGAAGAACGAGAACCAGAACCAGGAAACCCAAGTTTCTGAGTCTCCGGCGAGAACTCTCCGACGAAAATTCACAGGAATCAAGTGAAATGACCGACCGGCACAACCAGCTCAACTTATTTCCGTTACACTCAGAGAATCTATTCGAAGAGAAGGAGATCCAAGACGAGAACATGGCTTACTTCTTCTACGCCGACAGTGGGGCCACCTTAAACGGTCTCCTCGACGGCAAAGGCGGTGGCGGCGGCAGCAGCAGCGTATTGTACTCCGAGGAGGATTCGTTTTCTCCGACGCTAAGGTACGCCTACGCGGGACAGGATAGCGATGAGGGGACACGTTCTCAGCTGGTTCGTACGGCTTTGAGGAATAAGGAGAGAGACGATAGTGAGGAGAAGTGGGTGTTTTACTCGGAAGTGGTGGAGAGGAAAGAGGAGGAAGTGAGCAGCTGCGCCTACGCCTGCGCCGCCGATGTACGGGATCACAATCAGACGACGCAAGGTCTGTCGTTGAAGCTTGATTATCAAGAGATCTTGAACGCTTGGTCCGATAAGGCCCCACTTTACATCGACGGAGGTGAGTGTCCGCAGATCGTCCCCGACGTCCAAGATGATTGCCAAGCGCAGGATAGCAACAATGTGAGTCATCACGTTAACTAAGTTATTTAATTATTTTTTTTCGTCCCCAAGTTGCACTTTTTTCTCAAATCTAATAAAGATCAGGAACTTTTTGGCCTTTATGGGGCCACGTGCCATCACTTTACCAGCTGACATTTATGGCGCACGTTAGCACCAGTATTGTCGGTTTGTGATCCTTCGAGATTTCTTTGTTTTTACTACCTAACAGTGGGATGCACAAACGGGTTGGACCGTGGGTGTCGGTCCGGCATGATTTAGATCATGATCAGGCACGGCAGGTCTTACAGTGCTGGGCTTGGGTTATGGCCCACGACACGATACGGTTCGGCACAAGTACGAGTCATTTTTTTGTCCAATTTAGAAGTAAAGCATGAAGCCGAGTCCAGAATGATAATAATCATGTCCCGTATCGTATCGTGTCTAGCGCAGTGTCTGAAAATTAGGTACAATATGGGCCGATAAACAATCGGGCCGTGTCGTGTCCGATACGAAGCATGGCCGAATCCCTACCTAACGGGGAGGAAATACTAGAAAGTTCCAGCTATCCCAAATGAAGGGTGATTCTAACCATGGGATCAGTTTGATCAGTTTGGGTCGTTGATTGATTAGATTTTTCTTTTTGTTGCATCAGGTGTTGATGGATGTGGGGTGTGGGAGGGATGAACGGTTGTGGAGAGTGCCGGAGAAGGAGGAGGAAGGAAGCAGCGTCAGTAATGCTGTGGAGGAAGTGGTGATGAGTGGTGAAGGTTGGAAGCTGATGGGACAAAGAGAGGCAAGGGTGTTGAGATACAAGGAGAAGCGGCAGAGCAGGCTCTTCTCCAAGAAGATCAGATATCAAGTCAGGAAACTCAACGCTGAGAAGAGACCTCGTATCAAGGTTTCTTTCTTTTCCTTTCTTTCTCTCTCTCTCTCTTTCTCTCTCTCTCACTTTTTCACTTCAGCTTTTACCTCAAAACACATTTACTATTTCATCCAAAGCTAAATGCTAGATTCGGGTTTGAGTCACAAACACATCATTGTTTGTGGTTGGAGCCACAAGGAGGCAATTGTGGACCCTACCATGGGCCTTCCATGGAATGTGGGTGGCCTGTATAGGCCCTAACCCATTTGGACTGGGTGCCCTTATAAAGGTATTGGGCCTAGTGGCCTGTTGATTGCCATGTTTCGAAGATGATAAAGATTTCTAAGGAAGGTCGATGGGTACCAATGTAAATGTGGGCCCCATGTGCCGGTAAATTCGTGCCGACCGTGATTTGTGTTGTGCCATACCTAATTTCAGGCCTCAGGCCCGACCCGGCATGGGGCACGATTATTATTGTGTCGGGTTGGGGCTTGGGCTTCGTGCTTTGCCCATAATTTGACTAAAAATTGAATCGGGCTCGTGCCTAATCATGCCTGGGCTGTGCCGTGCGCCATGATCCCTAGGCCCACCCCGACACGGGACATGATTACTATCATGTCAGGCCGGGTTTCGTGCTTTGCCCATAATTTGGCTATAAATTGAATTGGGCTAGTGCTAAACGTGCCTGGCCTTGCCATGCGCCATGACCCCAGGCCCGGCCCAGCACTATAAAGCCTATCGTGCCGTGCCGTTCCCGGGCATGACCCAAACCGTGTCGGGCCTGGCCCACTAATAGCTTTTTCACAAGTGGGAACAACTGCTAATGTTACTCTTGATTTTCTTTTGTCTGCAGGGTCGATTTGTGAAGAGAAGCTGAATTAGTCTTGTAGAATATTTGTGGTTAATAAATGGTAAATGAAGTGAATAAGAATATCTTTTATTATGTTCCTCTCCTTTTATTTTTATTTTTTGGCCTTTCTGAATGTAAAGTAGACGAAACGACCCTTGAGGCAGTAGCAATCAACTCAATATATGCTGTATTTCAAATTTTTGCTTATTAAGGAGAGACTCTACTAGACTAGACCCGAATGTTGTTGGGTTGAGTACGTAGCCTACCAGGTCCATTCAACCCGACCCATACTCGGCCCATGCTTCCACATTGGAATTTGGAAGTTAAAGTTAATTTTTGAACGCCCAATTAAATACAGATAGGCCCAAGCTTCGTGAAAAGGCCCGTATTAGGTCTGTAACTACGTCTTGGGGTTGGGTTGGACCGGGTGCGGATCCTCTGTTCTGACCACGCCCTGTTATGAGTGTGTTATGTGAAACACACTCGAGGGCAAAATTATTATTTTACTCTCATAAAGCAACTCAGATTCCCTCGTGTATGTTTCACATAACTCACCCATCACAGGGCATGTTCAAAACAGAGGATCCGACCTCCGTTCACCTACCTAGCCGTTATTATATTGAGGTGAGAAGGCTTGACCTCTGAATAGGGTAAATTACATTGACACTCCATTAGGTTTTTCATAATGGCAACAAGTATCCTTCAAACCTTCGACCATTACAATCAATATCTTTATTGGGCCAAACTAGAGGAGATCTAACGGTATGTAACAGAAATTGACCATTTGATCATAATACCCCTCTATCAACCATTATATTTAAGTATATTAAAATAATAAAAAAAATTATTTATTTATTTATCTTCTAATTATAAGAGATAATTTGGGTATTTAAATTTTTTTAATATTATGAAACTTTTTTCTTCTTACGTATAAATACCTATCTTTTTTTTCTTTAGATCATTAAGCAATGTATATAAGGGTATTTTCGTCCTTAAAATATAGGGTAATTTACACATACTTCCCTTAAAGTATGCACAAATTACAAAGACCTCCCTTCACCTTTTAGAAATCACAATTTTCCTCTTATAATAAAACGTTTGTTAATAGGTTTAACTTTTTATATTGTTGACTTAAATACCCTTAATTTTAAATCAGTGAAACAGACCATTGGTTCTTTCAATTGCCTTACGTGAGTAATTGAAAAAAAATTAAAAAATATTTGACAAAAATACCCTATAAGGTATTGTGTTTTAGGCTTTCACCCCAAGTCAAATAAAAATTGAAACAAAGTTATACATGGTAATCAATGTTAGTATTTAGGATATAATTATATTTTTTAAATCTTATAAATAAAAGGGGTACTTTTGTCTAAAAATTGCTGATTTCAATAATTTCCATTCAATCTTTGGATCGATATTTAACGGAAGGGAGGTAAGTGTGACGTCTCGTGAAACCAGAAGGGTAGGTAATTATAATTTCCAAAAGGTGAAAAGAGGCCTTTATAAAGGGAGGTATGTATAAATTACCCTAAAATATACTATTATAAGCTAAAAGCAAATATTTTATTACTTGATTGTTACTAACAGAAGAGATAAGAGAGGTGTTTGTGATAGCCACCGGTTGAAGGGTATTTGTTATTATTATGCTAAACCGAAGGGAGTATCAATGTTATTTACTCAAATATAAGTCCATTATGAGAAGTAACCCTTCGTTTTCAATTCATTTTAAGGAGAAAACTTTGAAGGGCTTTTCAATGAAGATTAGACATTTTTGAAAAATTACATTCAAATGCTGAAAAGTTAGTTTTCCTTAAACCTTTCTAGTATTGTTGATGTGGCATCTTATGATTGTGTAATGACCTAAAACTTTTTAATTTTTTTTTTAATTAATTAATTTATTTAGCAATTTTATTTGTTATTTATGCACAAGATTAGTGTGTTTAATTAATGTTTGAGTGTTTCGTAGTTAAAATTTCTAGTTAAAGGACCTTAATGTTATTTATGTTTCTATTTGTGGTTAGTCTTGTAAAGACCAACTTTTCAATTGTTTGAAACGCAAGAGTTGTGTGTTGATTCAGTCGTGGCTTCTGTGGAGGAGATATGAGGAGAGAAGTGGGGGAGCAAACTCCCTATTTCTCTAACCATACTTGTCTCCTCAGATCATTAGAATTGTTGGGATTGAAAACTTAGAGAAAGAAATCTGAAAGAGAGAACCGAGATTGGGAATTTTGAGAGAGAAACCGTTGATTTGCTGTGAAGAGGAGATAGCAAGGGGAGAAGTACCAATTCAGAAGTTTCCCATTTGTTTGCTGCTACTTGAATCCATAGTATGGTAAGTAGCTTATCAGGTTATAATTCGTATGCTCATAGATGATGATCTGTTTTCATGTTTCAAGATTTGATATAATCGTTAGTTTTCGGCATGATTGAATCTCATGATATTCTAAATTTATGATTTTAATCTCTGAGAAATCCTACTTGTGATGATATGATCATGACTAGGCTTACTTACTCGAATTTGGTTGAATCATCTGATTTGTAAGTTCTGCATTCAGATTTCATATGTTCTCATGAATTCAAACGGAA
>JAUPMG010082185.1:0-12817 GCA_031762675.1 Pachysandra terminalis | reverse complement strand
GATTTATTTATTTGGATTTTCGCACTCTGATTTGGTTTATGAAAGAAATTTTAGGCTTTTACTATTGGGTTATTGTTATTAGCCGCGTTCTTTGGTTGGGAACCCGAAGGTCACACCCCGTGATCTGTGCTACCCACCTCGGGATTCGGGCACCGGGATCCGGGGCGTGACACTTGATCACTCCAAAATTCAAACATGGGAGGACCCATTGAGGCATTAATGGCTGAATACAGGTTCAACGAAGAAATGGTTCCAGATCGCTACCAGCTTATGGGTGAGAAGAAGAACTCGAATGAGTCGGTGAAAGATTATGCTCTGAGATGAAGAGAATTGGCTTCACAAGTATGATCACCCATGTTGGAGTAGGAAATACCATCAACTTTCATTTCTACATTGGGACAATTGTATTATACGTACTTGTTCACCCATCTTAGGTCTGACTTTGCAGAGGTAGTCAAAATAGCGGATCGAGTTGAGGAAGGTATGATCCGGAAAACATCCGGATAACACGGGGGGAAGTCAACAAGGTTTTGATTCCGGGAATGGTACAAAGAAGCCGTTTGGAAAGAAAACTGAAGTACCAAAGAAGGAAGTGGAAGTGAGTCTGATCCAGAATCCTACCCCATTTATATTCAGAACCAACCGGTCCGAATGCTAGCCCGACCAACAGTCCAACATAATCATGTCGTTCATCCAGCACAACAAGGTCAACAAGCACAACAAGGTCTGAACAACGATCGATTCCAAGATAGGAACAGGAGAGTATTCACTCATCTTCTCATGAAGTTGTCAGATTTACTTCCAACATTACTAAAAGGAGGATATGTAACACTGGTCCAGCTGCATCCAAATGCTCCCAAAGGCGCATGCTACGATCCTAATTCTTATTGTGAGTATCATATGGTCATATGGGCACACCAGGGCACCCCACAGAACGGTGTTGGTCTCTTAAACATGCAGTGCAGAATCTGATAGATGCGGGGAAGCTTGTTTTTGATTCTACCCCTCCTCAGCCAGTTCAAAGTGATATCACTCAAAATCCTTTGTCGCCACACAATGGGGCGGGAACATCTGGGGTCAACGTTCTCTCCTTGAATTAAATGGATTATGATATTTCTTAGTTAATCGCTCCTGTTGGGTCAAAGGTGAGAATCTACTTTGGTGAATAATCTCATGGAGGGATAGTGGGGCAGTTCAAGATACAAGAAAATAACAATGTGACCATGGAATCACATGAGACCTTGGTTGCAGTGAGAGAAGAATGAAACCGCATCCTCCTTTTCCTAAGGTTTTCGCTTTTCGGGACCTTCGACCTTGGGAAAGTTATCTTTGAGAAGGTTCAAAAAAAAAAAAGGCCTATGATGAAGAATTTAGGGTTTTCTTAAAAATGTCAGTTTTCAAATCTTTAGATTATCCGAGGCCACAAAAACAGGAAAGATCTTTGTATTCATTTTTTTAACTTTCAAGCAATGTTTTGTCTTTCAATATTTCATTTCACATCATTGTGCTCTCGATAATTCAGGTACCTTTTCTAGTAAAACATCTTGAATAATGGTATAAAGTCAAATGTTGGAAAAATGGAATCTGTGAACTCAGGGACTGAAAGTGACTCCTAAAATGAGAATCAAAAGTTATGCTCTCTTCAAGACAAGAGGGGAGAATGATATAAGGTCTTCGTCTGGTCTTTTCAAAATTTGTTTAGGATGGATATAGACTTTGTTGCTTAATCAATATGTCAGATGAAAGTCGAGTCAGCAAAAGCTAATGAGATTATTAGGATTGTAACTGGGGCATTTTTATATTTGATTCCTGCCAATGGAGTATACCTCAGGTCGGTTATGTTATGGGGATAACTGTATCAGAATCATGTATTTGGAGCTTGCAACAAGTGGAGGAGCATGAACTTTTCAAATAGGTGATTCTATCTTATCACACTAGGAAGATCCCATAGAAGATTTAGATCATCACAGGTGGTTGTACATCATTCACAAGGTATTGTCCAAAATCATACATTCTTTATATAGATGTGGAGGTTTTCCCTGAACTTATTAAACTAGATCTGAGAAGATCATGTTCTGCTTAAACTAAATGTTACCTTGAAATGATCAGAGGCCATCTTTCTTTTGAACCTTTAAATGTTATAATCCCTAGTTAAACCCTTTGAGCCTTACATTTTTCTTTAACCCAAACCGGGACTAGCTACCCCAAACTGGGGCAAGGGTCAAAAGTCAAATCAAAGGTAATTCTTGGGAACAATGAGAAATTCGTATAGTGGAGAAATAAATGTTGGGTACTTCAAAAAAAATGAAATTGATTGCAAGACAGAGAAAAGGGAAAAACAAAAGGAAATGGATAGTAGAAAAAAAAAGATGAATGATGATGAAAAATAAAGCAAAATGAGATATCAATTATGTCATAGTGGGACGGGAGACATTGGAATTGCCCAAACTAAGACAATTTTTAATATAAGCTAAACCCGGTCACCTGTTCAAACAAAAAATTTCTTTTGAGCTTTATAACTTCCTTTCTTGAACCCTAAACCCAGCCTACGTTTCATCCTACTTTTAAAGTCCTCTTTGATCAAGATGATATTTAGTGGAAGCCATGTCTTAACCTGGTATTAATTAGTGATGATGAAATGTATGGTTTCAAGCAGCATGACAATTCGAAAAGGCACCACAGGCAAGAGAGCTAGCAATGGAGAATCAAATAGAGAAGGTTGGTGTGATCATCAGAATTTGGAAAATATGTGGAATCTGACATTTACCCAGCTTGTGAGAAATGCTCGAAGCAAAATAGTAAAAAAAAAAAAAAAGAAACAAAGAGAAAAAATGAGACAATCATTCACCATTTGTGAACAATCCTAAGTGGAGTAAGTCATAATCTATAGTAAGAAGATGATCATATCTCAGTTCATCCTTAGGGGAATAAGTGGATCAATCAAACAAAGTCACAAGTTTTTAAGCAATTTAGTCTATTATCCTCTTTAATGGTTTTGATTCGTCCAGACTAGACATTTTGCCAGATTCCTAAAGTTCAAAACGATTGTAATAACTTTGGTAATCATTGAGGATGAGCTTAAATGATTTTGACCAACGGATGAAGTTTTCCAATATTTGACTGCATATTTTATTCTTGGTATTTCATCTGATAAAATTACCTTAATTATCTTGATCATATTGTTGTGAATTTGTTTTTTGGAAATCCTTTTTCTGCACTCACTTTCTGTTCAAATGTGTATCACTCTTGTTTCCCTCCATCTTTCATAGATATCACAGGGAGTAAAAGAGAAAGGAAAGAAGATACAAGCACACAACCCCAGTGGAGCATATCCTCATAATTCTGGAAGAAAGCGTTTAGGAGATGCATTGAAGTTTTCCCCCAGCAAAGCAGCATCGCTAAATCACGCTCTCATGAGGCGTAAACGAAGAGATGCCCTGATTCAACTCCAACAGAGCTATTTGAAGCTGATGGAAGCAACAAAATTTCTGAAGTATTCAAAGAAGCAAAAGTGAGAAGCAAGATCAGAAGAAAAGAATGATCACTTGTAAGTGTCAGTCATGGTCAAAAGCATGTTTGTCTCCTCTAGATGTTGTCTCCTAGATAGACTTGGTCTCAGGCAGTAATGCGACAATAATCAAATGAGGTTGGGATATGTCCAACCCTTTGAAGTAGCTGGAGGAAGATCATACTTGACTCCATAAGTCATGGTCTTCACCTATCTCTAGGTTCACCAGGGAAATTCGGCTTAAAGTCAAGGCTACCCCTCATGTATTTAACTTCCCCAAAAGATACCACATCACCATTTGAAACCTTGAACTCTTTTCAATTTCTAGGTATGGATCAAGCCCTAGAAATTTCAAACCCTTTACTTATCTTCTCTTGAATGGGGCAAAACCACCAAGAAAGACAAACATATCTTTTTTTTTTTTATCACCCCAGAAAGTCTTGGAAGTTCAATATGTAAGGATAATCTTGATTTATGCATAATTCATTTGTGAACCGTGAAAATCGGGGTTATGTCTTTTTTTCTTTATCATTCATCGCTTGCGATTCTGACAAAGAGGGGTAGCTGTAGACACCCCAATTTGCACAACAGCCGCTTTCTCTTGATCTTTACAGCTCGTGGAGGCTTGAGCTTGGATTTTCCTATTCTCCAATCATCTCCAAACCACCCCTAATCATATTGTCAATTTTCCCTAAAAATCCCCAAAATCATGTGAAATATCCAAAATACCCCTTGTAGACCCCACCTGATCCATTTCAGTCTTAAATCCATTTTCAACCTCAAATTCGAATTTCTTAGCCAAAATGCTCTCCAATGAATATAAACTTGGGCTAATTCGAAGCATGTTGGAAAAATGACAGTTTTTCCCCTAATCCAGACATTTGGACCAAACAGTTAAATCCAAGGGTCGAAATATTTCTCCAACATCAAATTTGGATTCCTATCGAAACACCTTCAAAACGACAGTGATTTTGTAAAATTCCAAGTTCGGGAGTCGAAGGGCAATTTTTGGTATTTCAAAATTATTAGAAAAAGACAGGAAAAATTTGAATTGAACAGAAAAATAATATAAAAAGGATTTTGAGGTAAGAATGAGATAAAGGAAAGATGTGTGGAAGATTTGATAAGAGATAAAAAATAACAATACTGTTCGAAACCATGTAGGATTCAGATACTTTCTACTAGAAAAACAATGGAGGGGAAAGAAGGAAAAGAAAATAGAAACAAAGAATGGGAAAGGGACGGTCGCAGCAGCTACTGCGACCGGAATGGCAACCTGATCGCAACAACTGATGTGATTAAAGATTGCTAAATAAATTCAAAAAAAAAAAGGAAAGGGGAAATATAGAAAGAATGGTTTGGAAATTGTATTTAGAGGACGATAGAGCTCGACTCTAAAAAAGGAGAAAAAACAGGCAAATTTTCTCACTCACGACCTTTCTTCGCCGGAAAACCCCTCTCACAGCAGCTCTCTCTTCACACCATCAACCGCACCACCACCACTTTCCCGTCGCCCTGCTCGCCACACCGCCACTTTCTCTTCCTCTCTTTTCGTCTTCTCTCTTCCCCTCACTCTGCTCTCACTCTCTTCCTCACCGTCTCTGACCCCATCTCTCTTTCCCGCCGTATCTCTCTTTCTCTCTCTCTCTCTCTCTCTCTCTCTCTCTCTCTCTCTCACCGCACTCTATCCTCTCTCTTTTCCGGCATCAAATGCAGTCGGATCTCTCTCTCTCTCTCTATGCAACTCTCCCTCTCTCTCTTCCGTCCCTTTCTCTACAACTTTCCCTTCCTCTCTGCTTTCTCCTCTCTGTAATACCCTCTCTTCGTTTCTTCTTCTTCCACCTCCCTCTCCCTTTCCTTCTTATTCTTCTTCCCTTCTTCTCCTTCGTCCCCCTGTTCCATCTTCTTCTCCCCCTGTTCGTCTTCTTCCTCTACAAAAACCAAAGAAAAAAAGAAGTAACAAAACAACCCCCCCAACAAAATCAAAACCAAAAAGAGTTCCACTCTAAGGCCTCGTTTTGCACGAAAAAAATATAAAAAGAACTTTTTCTCCATCTTTTATTGCCATCTCCCAAGCCAAGTGGCATTCAGGAGTTCAAAGAAGAGATCATCACATACGAGATTGTCTGTTGCTACAGGTATTTTAATTTGCTTATTTTAAAATTTATTTTATTCTATCTTTCTTTTCATCTTATCATGAATGTGGAAATTAAAAGCATGATGTGAATGAATTCTTTGTGTGAATCTAATTAATCTATGGTTGTATTTAAGTAGATTTGTGATAAATTTTTCTGTACATTTTTTTCTTTTTTTATTTAATTATTTTAGTTAATTTTTAGATAAATAATTGGCCAAATAAATTTGAACCAGGTAACCGGTTGAACTGGAGGAGAGTGGGTGCCTAACACCTTCCTACTCTCTTAACTAAACCTCCTTACCCGAAATCTGGTTAGACCATTGCTTATTTGATTTTTGATTTATTTTTGGATTAATTGACACATCAAAGGTGACCATTCACACCTCTAATCCACTGGATGGTGGTGATTCCATATTTACTCGATGGACCTAGGGTCCACCCGACCGTGGGGTGATCACAAGATATATGTTGTTGTGCATCACATATAGATGGATGATAATAGCATACATTAAAGTGGACATACATGCATAGTGGGTCCATATGTGAGACCTGGCTACTAGACTAACCTTGAATCCTTGTAAGGAGGACTAAAGGAGAATGCGAGTGAATTGGACTTAGAGAGGAGTACCAATGAGAATAACGTATGTGGAGTCTGAAATGAACAATGTTTAATCTGAAATGATGTGTGTGTGGGATTAGCTACCCCTATAACCTAGTAACTGTTTTATTATTATATTGTGAGTACTTCGATTGGTAGATGTGAGCTGAGATGTGGCGCGGGGAAGGGTCCTGTGCTAATGCCAAGGAGTTCCTGATTTAGTTCCGTGATAAAAAATAGAGGTGGGAAATGGACTTCCCATGGGTTGAGAATCTCTAAAACTACAGTGTACATGTAGAATCTACCGAGAGTCCTATAGCCAGAGATGGCCAATGTTATTCTAAGGGATACATAGTTGGATAGGTGGTGATCATTATCAACGACATGCATTGCATTCATGTGTTTGTAAAAGTCATCCTTGAGTGAGGGGTGGATTAGATATTCATGTCATTGCATAGAAAAGATGAACCTTTGCATTGTACCATGGCACGGCATACATTCTCATAGTGGAACTCATTGTGTACGCATGTCTGCACATTGTATTTGCTGAGCGTCAAGCTCAAGCCTTCTGGCTCCTAATATTTAAGGTGAATCGAGCATGAGGAGATGAAGTACTAAAGGGTCACGTGGAGACCAAACTGTGAAGATGTTTGAAGACTTATGTGATCGAACTTCTTACTATACTATGTTTGACAAGAGTAGTTAACTCTTTAAAGTTATGTTGAGATGTAATAACTTTACTTTACCTTTCTTTGTAGCGATGTTTAAGGTTACCTAGAACCTTATTATGATTTGATATACTTCCGCTGTTATCTATTATTGTGATTGATGTGTAGACTATAGTTATTTGAATTGTGTCATCCTTTAGTAGTAAGTAAAGGAGTGAGAGTCACACTTTCATTCTAGGGTGGTGCTCCTTGCAATCAAGGAGTATACCCTAGGATTTGGGATGTGACAGAGTGGTATCAAAGCCTGGTTTTAGTAGAATTTTAGTTGGTGATATTACCAATTTGTGGAGTAGTATTAGAATAGAATCATATTGGAGATTGAGTTGCCTTACCATGATTATTAATGTTTTGTGCACTTGGATAATGACATGTGAGATTGATGTTACTTGAGTTGTTAGGTTTACCTCTGCCATTTAAATGTCAGAATGGCTAGAAGAAGGAGAGCGGGTGCTACTGGCACTAGTTCATCTGGGGGTGCTGAGGAAAGAGATCCTCATCTACCAGGAATTTACAAAGCAGTGGAGGATATGGCCAATCCAATAAGGGAGAATCAGTGTACCAATGTGGGGCAATCACAGGAGAATCCAACAAGTAAACTTTTGGAAAGATTTAATAGATTAGGACCATCTGTATTTAAGGGCACCACTAATCCTATGGATGCTCAGAGTGGTTAGATCATCTCGAGCATATATTTGAAGCCTTGGAATGTGAGGATCTGGAGAGAGTAAGACTAGCTATTTTTGTGTTAGAGGGAGAGGCTAGAAGATGGTGGAAGACATCGATAGAAGTGTTGGAAGAAGAACAGATTTATTGGGAGAAATTTAGGACGATGTTTCTGGAGAAATATTTTTCGAGGAATGCCAGGAAGGAGAAAGAACTTGAGTTTATGAGACTTGAGCAAGGAAGCATGACATTTGCAGAATATGAAGCCAAATTTACGGAGATATCACAGTTTGAATCTTACGCCATGGACACGGAGGAGAAAAAGACCTTTCTATTTGAGAATGGGCTAAGAGGGAACATCAAATCCAAGGTTGAAGTAAGGGCATTTACCAAGTACTACGACATAGTCAATATAACGAGGAAATGGGAGAAGAGCAATGCCGAGTTCACCTAGATTCTTGAACAGAAGAAGTAAGAGAAGAACGAGGAGAAGCAACTTGCTAGCCGATCACGCTACAAAGGAGGTCACAAACAATCCAAGAAGCTATGAACTGATGAGGTTGAACATCGGAACAACGACACCAACCATACTATCCAATTCCACTTGAATAACGAGTTTGTTTCATTGCGAAAGGTGGGGACATCGAAGGAGGGATTGCCGAGTGCCACCAAGACTGGAAGGACCAAAGCCGCAAAACTTCCAATCCAAGTCTTCTACTGTATCATAGTTCATGCCACAACCTCATTATCAACAAGCCTTTATAGAGCAAGCACCACAGCAAGTTAGGTAAGAACCACAACAACAATTTCAACAAAGAGGACAAAGACCCGTAACTCCTCAGTATCAACCACCACAGCAACAGCAACAACGCGCCCATCAGGCACCTCAAGGTCGCCTTCATGCTATCAACCCACCATCTGTACCAGTTGGATATAATACAAGAGATCAGAAACTGCAAGGAAGAGTGATGGAAGGTATCATACCTATCTTTTCAACTTTAGCATATGTATTGTTTGACACCGGAGCATCACATTCATTTAATTCTCATGCCTTTGTGAATGTTTTGGGTTTTATGAGTGTTGTGTTGGATTCTAGTCTGTTAGTAGAGAATAATGTCATTCTGGGCATGGATTGGTTGAAAATGTATCGGGCACAGATATATTGTTATAGTAGAATCATCATGTTTGCTATTCCTGGAGGGCCACAAGTGAAAGTCAAGGGGCTTCGATCCAATACATTTGATCAGCTCGCTGTACTTGCATTATGGTCAATTGGTGAGAAGTGTGGGTTCAAGACCATTCTAGTAGTATGTCACTTTGGAGGTGTATTCCAAGCCATACCTAGATTGTCACCCAAGAGAGAGGTTGAATTCTCAATCGACTTGGTTCATGGTGCGACTCCCATAGCATTGCCTGCATATAGGATGGAACCTACCGAACTGAGAGAAGTCAAGAAACAATTGGATGGGTCACTTCAACTAGGATTTATCCGACCCCGTTCATCACCGTGGGGATCCCTAGTGCTATTTATCAAGTAGAAGGACGGATCAATGAGACTGTGCAATGACTATCATTAACTCAATCGAGTCACTGTGAAGAACAACTATCCACTGCCAAGAATTGAAGACCTCTTTGATTAGTTGAAGGGAGCCAAATATTTTTCAGATCAGGCTATCATCAACTTCGGATCAAGGATGAAGATGTATCGAAGTCACCCTTCAGAATTTGTTATGGACACTTTGTGTTCGTAGTTATGACATTCGGACTGACGAATGGACTAGTTGCTTTCATGGACTTAATGCATCGCATATTCCAACCTTATCTTGACCAGTTTGTGGTAGTCTTTGTGGATGACATTCTGATATACTACATGACTCGGGAAGAACATGAAGATCATCTTCAAATTACTCTACGAACCCTTGAAGATCATCAGTTATACATGAAGTTCGAGAAGTGCGAATTCTGGAAGAAAGAGGTGAAATTCCTAGGACATGTGGTGTCTAAGGATGGTATTTCTGTGGACTCGTCTAAATTTGAAGCAATTCTAGATTGGGAGTGACCGAGGAACGTGTCGGAGATTCGTAGTTTTCTAGGCTTGGCCGGTGACTATCGAAGATTTATGGAAGGTTCTCTCGCATAGTTGTTCCTCTTACACGTTTGACAAGAAATGATGTGAAGTACCAGTGGATGGAAGAGTGTGAGAAAGCATTTTAAGAACTCAAGAAGAGGTTGACGACTGCACCAGTTCTAACTCTTCCGAAGAGTGGAGTTAAGTTTGAAATTTATGCAGATGCTTCACTTTTGGGTTTAGGTTGTGTTCTTATGCAAGAACGAAAGGTGATTGCATATGCTTCCAAAAAATTGAAGATTCACGAGAAGAACTACCTAACACATGACTTAGAGCTTGCAGTAGTGGTTTTCTCTCTTAAAATTTGGAGACACCATCTCTACGGAGAGATATTTGAAGTGTTCTCGGATCATAAGTGTCCGAAATACCTGTTTCCTCATAAGGAACTGAACATGAGACAATGACGATGGATGGAGCTAGTGAATGACTACGACTTTTCTCTTCAGTACCATCCAGGCAAGGCCAACGCGGTAGCAGGCGCATTGAGCTGGAAGTCGAGGAGTCTCATAGCACACCTTTAATTCAAGAATGGCAACTACTTGAAGCATTGTCAAACGTTGGAGTCAGAGTCGATACAAGTGCAGCTAAAGCAAGGTTGTTCACACTTATCATCAAACCAAACTTGAAGGAAAGAATCATAGAAGCTCAGATAAGAGATGAATGGTTACAAAAGCTGGCGAATAATGATCAGAGATCAGATTGGACTCGTGAGGAAGATGGAAGCATCGAAATGAAAGGAAGATTATGCATATCGGAAGACGAAGAGTTTGTGAGTGAAATTTGGAAAGAAGCTCACCGATCACGTTACTCGATTTATCCAAGTGGTACCAAGATGTACAAAGATCTCAGAAGGTACTATTGGTGGAGGAAGATGAAGGGAGACATCACCAAGTTTGTAGCTCACTACGTAGTATGCCAACAAGTGAAGGTAGAGCACTAGAAGTTAGGCGATACACTTTAGCCCTTATCTATAGGAGAATGGAAATGGGAACACATTTCTATGGACTTCATCACCGGATTGCCGCGGACCAGACTCAATAGTGTGTACTAAAGACTTAGCTAGATTGTATGTGGCAGAGATCGTAAGACTTCATGGTGTACCTATCACGATCGTCTCTGACAAAGATTCTCACTTCTTATCTCGTTTCTGGAAAAGTCTACAAAAAGCTTTGGGTAGCGGACTAGACTGCAACACTGCTTATCATCCTCAAACAGACAGCCAGACCGAGAGAGTCAACTAGATACTTGAAGATATGCTAAGAGCGTGTAAACTAGATTTCAAGGGAAGCTGGGATGAGCATCTACCACTAGTGGAGTTCTCTTACAACAACAGATACTTGACATGCATCGGCATGGCACCGTTTGAAGCTCTTTATGGAAGACCGTGCAGATCACCCTTATACTGGAATGCGGGAGGAGACTTAGTAGGAATGGGACCAGACATGATACAAGAAACCACAAAGAAAATCAAGATCATCAGAGATAGACTTCTTGCTGCGCAAAGTCGATAAAAGAGTTATGCATACACAAGGAGGAAGCTAGAATTTGAAGTAGGAGACTGCGTATTCTTGAAAGTTTCACCGATAAGGGGAGTATTTAGGTTTGGGAAGAAAGGTAAATTAGCTGCTAGATATGTTGGACCGTTCGAGATCACCAAGAAGATTGGGGAAGTTTCCTACAAGCTACTTCTACCACTAGATTTGTTCCAAGTTCACGATGTATTCCATGTATCAATGCTTAGGACCACCCCGACCCGCCTTATTTCAGTGACTGAAAAACCGTATCAATACGAGAAGACGTTTCATTTGAAGAACTACCGGTGAAAATTCTAGAGAGCAAAGAGCGAGTATTACGCACCAAAGTCATCCCAATGTCGAAGATCCAGTGCAGCCATCATAATGAGTCAAATGCCACGTGGGAGTTAGAAGAGGATATTCGCCAGGAAATTCCATATCTCTTCGAGACCAGGTATGTAAATGTCGAGGACAAAATTCTTTTTAGGGGGTAGATTGTAACAAACTGAAATTTCAATAAGTAACTTTGGGCCTTTGTGTAAATACCAAATTTTTTAGGATTTATGTTATAATACTAAAGACTAGGTAAATATCTAGAAGGAAGACTTACTATTGGGTCACACACGTGTAATAACTTACATGAGCACACATAGTATCACATTCACTTAAAAGTTGAACTGATGGTAGAGATCTTTCTCACTAATAACTAACTTGATCTAATGGTTGAGATTAAGAGGGTAAGTTTAAAGGGAAAAACCTACCGCTAATTATCTTGTTTTTCTAAGAAGAATAGAAGAGGTAGAAACCTTTTGATTGAAGTTCTTGAAATAAGTTATGGAATTCATGGATCGAAATAGAGCTTTTTTATGTTGTTCTTGTTTAAATTTTCTTATCATGCTACAAATTAGGTTTAATGATGTTTTGATTTCAAATGCATATTTGATTGTGATTTGATGTGTTTGAATTAGATTAGAATGCTTAGAAAATGATTTTATAACATGTTTGAGCTTAGTTGTCAAAATGGAGTTGAATGGAGAAAGTTACAAAACCCAGAATATCGAAATCGCCGCCTGTCGGTAGACACATGGTACGTCGAAGGTCTACTGATGAGCTTAATTGTGTGTTCTATCGGTGGACCTGTCGGCATACCGACGAGTCTGCCGACGCCTTGATCTATATAATTTGGAGTCACTGTCGGTGGATCTGCCAGCATGTAGACGAGTCTGCTGATGAGACAATAGTTAACCCTGTCGGTAGACCATTGGCATGCCGATGGAGCTACCAACCAATGCCTGAGGAGTCCATAGGTGGATTTTTCGGTTCGCCGACCAACCCACCGACAGTGTATGTTTGTGGTGTGTTATACAAAGACCTTGTGTGGTGTTGTTGGACTAATGAGTTCATTGATCAATTCTAGGTTAAACAAGCATCTAGAAACTCTTTAATATGTGATTGATTACATCCTTCTTACTTGATTGAGATTAACTATGTTAGAATGCAACCTTATGATGTTATGTTAATCATACATATTATTTCATTGA
>JAUPMG010082174.1:0-12817 GCA_031762675.1 Pachysandra terminalis | reverse complement strand
TAAGATATTTAGCTACAGTAACCAATCCGAGTGCCTTCTACATGAATAAAGTCAGAAGTTAATATGTTCCTTTGTGAATTCCGTCAAAGTGAAGTGAGGATATTCTCAAAGTCTGTGGGAAACCTATCTCCCGAAAATACTTATGTGGATGGTATGCCTTCGACTTCTAAAGCCATTTTCCATTGGGGATTTGCTTCTAGAAGTGGAATATATCCAATGTATAACTCGAAGTCAATTCATAATAATGTATAGAAGTGACTTCGAGTCCTAATTTGTAATTCGAATGCGTAAAAGAGTGCATTTGAGGGGGTAAATCCAAGCTCATGTCCTTTGTGGAGGACAAAATCCTTAGTCTTTCTGAAGATGATAGGTCCTTAAACGAATTGACCATTTCAAGGTGGTTAACTTCGAATTTGCCTTAGGAAGAAGGAATATTCTTCCTTTGAATTTACTTTTGGCAGGAGATAACATACCTCCTTCGAATTCACCATCTGGAGGTGGTTAGCCTTGAGTTTGCCTTCGAATCCGCCTTAACAGGAAAAAATATACCTGCTTCGTGATTCCTTTAAGACAAAACATAATAAATGGTCCCTTGAAGTCTATGGATATGATCCGAAAATGACTTCTGAGTTAGAAGGTACAGACAGTTCCCTCGAGTATATTCTTTCGAGGATCCTTCCTTAAGTGGAACACCTCTAGAATGTAAAGGTATGTAATAAAAATTACTCGAAATCTGATCTAGAGAATAAATAGATATGACTTCGAGGATTTATTTAAATTTTATCTATTTAAGAAGTCTATTAGGGGTAGTATCCCTAAATATTTTCTTTGAGTAAAATAAAGTTCTTTGAAGGAAGAGTAAAATCTTCTTCCCCTCGAGTGCTAAAAAAGACTGCGTGCCGTAGGAACATAAGTCTTTGTCTCTCTAAGGGAATTATGACTTGTCTTGTCAAAGTTCAAATCATTAGTACTTCGTTCGTCTCGAAGGCAGTTAACTTAAAAGTTAACCAATATCTTTAGATTTTAGACTCGTGGAATGGTTCAGTACAATGAACTACTTCTAGAGATAGCTTATTGGAGAAGCTTTACCTTTTTTCAGGTGATAAGGATCGTCAGATATCTCTGACACGTTCCAAAAAACACATTTCAAATCAAATCAGCATACAGCCGTTATGACAGCTAGCACGTGTAAAGCGAAAATGCGACAGGTAATTGCTTTAACAATAATTCAGTGTATTTGAGAATACTCAAGATCCCGTACACTCATCCTAAGATGATGACGCGTGTAAAAAGGGGTTTATTAAGCTTTATGATCACCAATACTTCTATAACAATTGTTCCTAGATTAACTTAGCCAACTATTATATATAGTTATTCAAATTTGATTTTGAATGAGATTGGAGATTAGAAAAACACGATTTTTCTTACTATTGATAACTTATAATAAGAAAGAGAATTTCAAAGAATAATAGATTTGGGCCTGTTTGGCTTAGCTTCCTAAGAAAGGAAGGGCTTCAACGTGAAAGGCGTCGTTCAAAAGGGCTTTGAATCAAAGCCATTGATTAAAAATTACGTTTGATGAGAAAAATTATATAAAACGATGCTCTTGTGCATAATTTTGGGCTTGAATGTGAAGGGCTTCACTCAAAAAGGCTTTGAATCAAAGCTATTGGTTAAAAATTACGTTTGGTGAAAAAAATAATATAAAAGGATGCTCGGGTACATAATTTTAGGCTTGATAGATATGTTTGTCTTTTAAAAGAGAATGTATAATAGAAATGAAAAGATAATCTTTTCATTTTAAAAGTTTTACTTAAATTTAAAACATGGTTCACTGCTTCCCGCAAACAGTTTTTAAAAGCAGCCTCATACCTTCTTCACTGAAATGTGCTTCCTGAAGAGGTGCTTCCATCCAAAGTAGCTTTCAGAAATACCACCAAACACTCAAGCATTGGATAGGAAGCACTTTTAGGTTTAGGAAAGGCTTCCTGGTCCTTGGGACCTATTCAAGTATCTATTGATATCTAATTGGATTGATTTTATTCTTTTTTTACCTAAAAAATCTTTAAAAAGGGACCTACATGTTTTAACAGTTTGGATTTTGGATTGACAGTTCAACCATACCATGTAATATAGGAGCCTCAATGGTAGTACAGGGCCTGCCTAAGAGTGCCCTGAGAAAATTATGCAAAAGAGGTTCAAGAATCCAGACATGATTACTTTCATTGCCTTGCACTGGCACATATTGCAGACCATAGTGTTAAGTATCGGTTATTCTTGAGTCGGATCAGTCAATACAACTCGGGAACGGCTTAGGACAAGTCACAGTCTCAAGCTGATTCTGAAAATTATTAAAGCTGCGTTTGGCGTGGCTTCTATAAGTTTTTATTGCAGCTTATAGCTTATATAAGCACTTTTTAAAATTAAATGTGTTTGGTAGCACTTATGGGTGAGTGCTTACCCATAAGCACTAGAGGAAGGCTACCCATAGGAAGAAGCTGCTGAGAAAAGCTTCTCCCAAGCTCTTATGCGTTAAGCTATTTCATAACTTTAGTAGTATTTTTAAAATATCTATTTTACCCCTAAACTTTCATAAGCACTTAAATAAATGTTACTTCTAAACTTCAATATTTTTATAATACCTATTTTACCCCTAAACTTTTATAAGCACTTAAATAAATGTATTTACCAAATACTATTTTCTTCAAATAAGCAGTTTATTGTTCCTGTGGATAAGTGCTCCTATTGAACAACTTATTTAATGAGTGCTTATCGATAAGTAATTTTTCCATCCTACTATGCCAAACTCGAAATAGTACACACAGGTTGTTAACGGTTGAGATTATATAGGATATATAATGTATAAAACATGTGTGTGTGTGTATATATATAATGTAATTCTTAGAAGAAATTGTATTGAACCAATTTAAGCTGATCCAAACCAATCGGAACTGTAATCTAGGTTGGGTTGGTTTGGATTTAGGGTTTTCCATTTCAATTTGGCTTGGTTTTTGGGTTGGAGAATTCAGTTCAGTCTTAGGTTGATGCCAAACCAAAGCAAACCGAATCAAGTTGCACCCCTAATTGTAATAGTTGAGATATTACAAGATGAAAACCCCCCCAAAAATTAGTCTTTTAGAAATTTCCATTAGAAATAAAGTTAAAAAAATAATATTTAAAATAAAATTAGATAAATCTTAAATTCTAAGCATTAAAACTTTTAATCTTAAAATTCTAAACTCAATCCATAAAAGAAAATATGAACCTAAACCCTAAGTATTAAATCTTAAAAACATGATAACAATAAAAACCCTAAAAATGTTATTTCTTAAAACAAAGAGATGAATCTACATAAAGTGCCAGATTAGGGTTGGAGTGAATGTCTCCAACAACGGATGTAGAAGTCTTCTTTGGTGAATGACAATAAATTGAGCATTTGCATGTTGTAGCATTTGTGCAGTGGCAAAGATCATAATAAATATCGCTTGGATTCCACCCATATATACTTGTCACAGAAATCTTGTGTAGCATGTTGCCCTGACAATTTAACTATTACAAATATGATTGTACATTTGTAATATCTCAACTATTACAAATGTGCCGAGTTTGTAATAGTTGAGATATTACAAATATGCCGAGTTTGTAGCTTATTTGTTATAGTTGAGATATTACAAACGTACAATCATATTTGTAATAGATGAGATATTACAAATATGCCAAGTTTGTAATAGTTGAGATATTACAAATATACCGAATTTGTAACTTATTTGTAATAGTTGAGATATTACAAACGTACAATCATATTTGTAATAAATGAGATATTACAAATATGCCAAGTTTGTAATAGTTGAGATATTACAAATATGTCGAATTTGTAACTTATTTGTAATAGTTGAGATATTACAAATGTACAATCATATTTGTAATAATTGGATTGTCAGGGCAAAATGTCGCACAAGATTTCTGTGAGAGGTATATATGGGTGGAACCCAACTGCAACACAAAAGCTTGCGTAGCTACATGTGTTGAAGTATATAAAAGCGATATTTATTATGAAATTTACCAATGCACTAATGCTACCACATGTAAATGCTCTTGTATTGCCATTCACCAAAGAAGACTTTTACATCCGCTGTTGGAGACATCCACTTCAACCATAATTTGAAACTTTATGCAGATTCATCTCTTCTTTTAAGGAATAACCTTTTCTATCATTTTTTTAAGATTTAATACTTAGGGTTTAGGTTTATATTTTCTTTTATGGATTTAGTTTAGGATTTTAAATACTTGCTTACACTAACCTAAGGCAAATGATGGCAGTTCCAGTGTAAGGTTTCCTTTTGGAAGGTTGAAAGTGAAAAGAGAAGAAACAAGATCAATCAGGAATACAGAAAGATTCACCAAAGAACTTATACTTATATTAGAGAAGAGGATTCCAAAGACAAATGCTCTGCAAATTCTTAGAGAATCAAATGCTTAGAAATCTAATCCCTCTTTCTGATGCATCTTGCCCTTTTATAGCCCCATACTTGTTACTTGACCATTCACAACATTTCATTCAAAACGTTTCATTGATGTATACAAGCGTTTTGATTTGAATGTTCAAAACGCTTCATCAAAGATCGTAACGATTCAATGAATGTATTCGAAACGTTCGGATTAGTAATGAATTTGACGTTATAAAGTTAATGATACGTTATTGTTCTGTGTTAATTCAAGTCTTTAAATGCTACAAGATCTTCAAGAACCTTGATAGGACTTATTTCTCTGGCTCTCTATTCTTGAAAGTTTAATGTTTATTCCCCCCAATGCTTTGAATGAATAACCTCGAATTTACTAGCTTCGAAGAGCAATGAATGTCAGGGAATGTTCCCTTATAATTCATAAAATATATTATTTTTTTCATAATGATCATTTTGAGTGACTATCTCAAAGGTTGACTTCGATTTACTTATATGATTATCTCTAAAGGTGATTTAAAATATGACTTTGGGATAATAAATTGATCATTTCGAGATGTTATCTCGAAATGCTTAAAAAATAACTATTTTGAAATACAACATCAAAATAGCATTATGCTGATAACCTCATTATATGAGATATTATTATACGTATGATGACGAATTGACCCTCTCGAGGTGGCTAACCTATAGATGACGAATTGGCATTCTTGAGGTGGCTAAACTAAAGATAATGAAATGACCCTCTCGAAGTGGTTAACCTAAAGATGACGAATTGATCCTCTCGAGGTGACTAAATGCCGAATTGACCCTCTCGAAGTGGTTAACCTAAAGATTACTCATTAGTGTCTTACATGTATAAGATCAAATGAATTCTTAAAATATAACACTTTGAGGGTTGTTCTTCGAAAAGTTACTGATTTAAGGTCCATCTCAAGTAGATCCTCTAATTGTAGACTGATTTCAAAATTATTCTCTCAGGTTAAATGGGCTTTCGAAATATATTACTCCGAGAATATTCTCCCAATAAGAGTGGATTTTCAAAATGACATAAAGGATTTCGAATATATATTTTTATTCATGATTTTAAATAATAAATATAATTACATAATTAACCTTGCCATGTGTCACTGGTGACTTAAATCAATTTTCAAATTGGCTCATCACCTGTGTGTGTGTACTATGCCGAATTTGGCATGATAGAATGGGAAAATTAGTTAGTAGATGGCTCATAAGTATTTGTTGGACACCCCCGCAGCCCTAAGAAATAGAATTTTCGACGCCACTAAAAGTTCAAAGCTGATTTGTATAGAGATTTGGTAGCCTAAGAAACGTTGACAAAACTCAAAATTCGTTTCCTATAGAAACTTCTCAAGTGGAACAATTACTGAACTGAATCTCTCACACTTTAGCTCCAGATCTTAAACATAGATACTCAAAACTAAAGTAGTGAAGTTTATAGAATGAGATTACCTCGTCGGTCTGGATCTCTGAGCAGATTCCCCATCTCTACTATCATCAGCAGACATCGGAGAGAACCACTGAGAGAAATCGCGATTGAAGAACTCCCAATCTGGCAAAAGCACACCTGCAACGGCAGCGATACCGAACAAATACGTAGCAATCATCTTCTCGAAGGAGTACGTCCAGATTCCGATCGACAACACGATAACGCCCAAGCCAACCAGAGAAGATCGGAGAACGGCGTCGTTCGCCATGGCTACGTCTGAGATAATCTTATCCAAACCCTAACCCTAGATCGAAATAAATAGAAAATTTAATTGCTGAAACGAGGTACGAACAGAGCATGACTTCTTGTCGTTGCAAATTGATGTTTTTGCCTTTCATGGTAATTGGAATTCAATTGCCGGACTCGGCCGTTGGGTTTGCTTTTAAAAGTGACCCTACAAAGATAACGCTAACGTGAGCGGCTTTGGTAGATGGTATAGGATAGAACGAACTAGCGGGCCCACATATAACTACTCTGATGATGATGATTCGCTAGGTTTTCACACCCCCAATAGGTTTAGTAGAGGAGGCAGTGCAATTGGGCGGGTTTGGATCGGGTTAATAGGGTAGTAACGACTTAGCACTTATTCAAATATGTCTGTTTAATAAATGGGCTGAAATAATCAAACCTTCACACAACCTGAACCTGTTTGACCCATTTTGACCGGTTTAATTTACTAATTTTTTTATTATTTATTTTTATATACCTGAACCTGTTTGACCCATTTTGACCCGTTTAATTTACTAATTTTTTTATTATTTATTTTTATATACCTCATCAGATGTATTATATAATAAACCTGATTACAAGTTGTAATGATATTGTAATTTAAAACTTATTTTTTTTATAATCTTATTTAATCTCATATAAACAATAATAGTGCAATCTATTATACAATATTTTACTTTACTTTTTTACTTCTCTAATGTTAAAGTTCATATTTGTTTGGTATTATAATTTTAACTATAACATGTATTATACGATCAACTGTCACGTACAAGGCACGAATACTTTAGTTAGTAATAATAAAAGGTGATGGTTTCCGGTGGATTTTGCAGAGATGGTGCAACGCTAATAGAGGTGGTGGTTGGTGGTTTCCGATTGGGTTTTGCAGGCTGTGGTGGTGTGTTAATGGAGGTTCTAGTTCGGGGTTTTGCAGAGAACGAAGGTGGTGGAAGGGGTGAAGATGGTCTGAGAGGTGAACAGGGGTGGTGAATTGGCTGGAGTTTGAAGGCGAGAGAGAGAGAACGGAAACAGGGGGATTTGGGTTGGGTGGTTAGACTTAGATGAGTTGCTGTGGAGGATGAGAAGAAGAGATGATGGGGTTTCAGGTGGCTCAGGTACTTTTGTGGAGTTACAGATGATGGAAGAAGGAGAAATAGAGACTGAGAGAAAGAAGATAAATGGAAGAGAAAAAGGGATTACCGAAAATGGCATGAGTTCAGATAAAGGTACCGACGTCGCCGGAAGTTCTTCGCCGCCCCCGCCGAATGGAGAAGGAAAGGGGAACAGGGATTAGGTTTTTTTTTTTTGAATAGCTTAGGATTTCTTTGCTCACCAAAATCAGAAAAGTTCCACCTCCTTTACTCTGGTTCGCCCTGGCTGGCTTTTATACCCAGGGATTTTGAAAACAAAGTATTTTTTTGGGGGGATTTATTAAAAGTAGAAAATTAAATAACTCGAAACAATTTGAGAGATTTTTTAAATAATAAAGTGTTTTAGGTTTTTTTTGCGAAAAATAGGGAATCTAGTTAGTTAGTACAGCTTTTAGCATGTGTGGCGAGATTCTTTGCCACACGTGCACATGATACTGTTGTTCACGTGACAAAAACATTTTCTAAAATCATCAAAATGGGACCCTTGGTTTTCGTACCTGATTTTTGCAAATTGATAATCATTTTAAAGGTTTTGATTTGTATATCTCAAATTTGAAGTTAAATATTTTAACCTTTTAAAATTGCAGATTTTGGCCAAAAAGACTGTTAAGGTAAGATTGTTATTTTTTTCCTAAATTCCGAACCTAGTCAATATGGTACTAGTTTGAAAACATTTTTCATCTAGAATTCAGATATCGATCAAAAACGGATTTCAGTTTAGGCATATAGTAGGTGGGTCACATGGGCATTTTGGTCATTTGAAAGAATTTATGAGATTTTTATGGATTTTTGAATTTCGGAGGAATTTGAGTACATGGCTGAGATGGAATTCAAACAATGGTTAGGAGTTGCCGATTCTCAAGCCAAGCCTTCAAGGAGCCGTGAGAACAGGAAAAACTACACTTTGGTGTAAATTGGAGTATCTACAGGGAGTTTGCTCAACAATTCGTCTCCCACTGAGACATGATGTTGCTTGAGACTCAATATTACTATCCTTGCATGCTTATACTCTTGATTTTATCTAGTTAGGAACTAAAAAATGTGAGTTCCCTCAACCAACTTCAACTAGTGTACTGCATCTATAAGACACATTGGCTTGGGCAGACTAGGGAAATAAAATGTAGACGAAGAAAAGTCATATCTTAGAGATTTGCACCGATCGACAGGTGGGAACAAGGCGAATTTCTCAATTCGAGAACAAGGTGAGATGGGGGTAGGTGGGCCCTACTATCTATAGGGCAAATAATTGCCTTTGTGTCAGCTCGTGGGTTTCACATAGTGGTGTACTCCTAGAAAGCTTAGGAAGGTAAGTAGGTGGGTGGATGAGTTATTGGCTATATATGTCAGGCAGGCAGTGGCATGCGGAAGATGTACAAAAAAAGAGAGAATATTTGCTTCTTTTTTATATTATCATATTTTAAAGACAAAAATAAATATTGAAAATTATAAAAACCCTAATTATCTTTTCTTATAATTATAGAATAAATTAATAATTTAGTTTTCTATTCTTTTAACATACTTAAACATAACAATTGATAGAGTTAGAGGGGGTATTATCAAATCGTCACACTCAATAAGGGTATTGGTCGAAATGACCAAGGTTTGGGGTACTTGTTGCCGTTATGTCAAACCCAAGAGGTGTCAATGTAATTTTTCCTTTAATTTAATTTTCCCGGTTCTCGTTTCCCTATTAAAGTTGCCGCCAGTCCAAAAGGGAGAGCATTAGAAGAACTGAAAGGCCTCGAGGTTTCTGGTATGGAATCTACGCAATTACGGATTGGATGGCGATTTGTGAAACCCTAAGGATGTCTCGGGAGAAAATCCTGAATCCGGCGACTGAGAAGAACCACGCAGCAATTCTCCGATGCTCGAACGTCTTTCGAACATCAACAATGGCGTCTCTGACAAATTCATTTCTCGTAAGTCCGATTCGAACTCTTCTCCTTCTTTTGAATCCACGATGAAATCATTCTTATATGGTTTTCGGATATTCAACAATGTCCGTCTCGTTTCTGATCCGGAATTTAAAATCTGTTTAAAAGCTCTTTTTATTCATCGATTGTGGAATTGTAAGGTTTATGTTGGATCTGTTTTAGGATCAATTTTCATTGAACAAGCTGAAGGTTGTTTGTTTATGTTATTGACTCATCGATTAGGGTTCATCAAGCTAAGGAATGTGTTTTATCTTCGAGTACAGAGTAGGCCAATAATGGACGATTATAGCTGTGTGACATTATATGAAGGAATTGAAATTGACCTTAGAGATTCCAATCCTGATGAAGAGATAGGAAATTCGACGAATGTGGATGATTTCCGATGGTTTCAAGCTTGCAATCCCCAAAAGTTTCAAACAAATTCCACGAGTGCTAAACAAAATAATAGTAATATATGCATTGATTGGTAAGAAAGTACAGTTGCTTTTCAACATTACTGGTGCTTTTTTCTTCTTCTTGACATGTCATTGGAATTGTTGTTGTTTTACATTTAGTTTAGTATATATCTTGCAATTGTGTTAGGTTAAACAGTGTGTTTATAAAGAGTCAGATCTTTGAAATTATAGATTTTATTTTCTTAGTTTATTGTTAATTATGGTAGTAGGATGGATAAGTCTAATAGTGGTTGGTGATGCGTATGCACATTCTAATACATTGAGAGGGTCTATAACTTTTAGATATGGATAGCTCAAATTAGCTGACTTCGGATACAGTTATCTTTAATTTAGTTTTTTTTTTTTTGGAAGGTAAGTTAGTTTCTTTATATCATCAAAAGATAAACTATACAAATCATACACAACATTGCCTCAGCATTCAGCAAAACACACTCCATCCTAGTGACAAACACTATACCCAAAACCAACTACAGAAATCAACACGTACAACCACTCTAAAGTAAGAAAAACCTTCTCTATCTCTGTTCAGAATACTGATCAACTCATTAGGAACATTGTCCTCCTCAAACCTGATAAGGCTATTCATCTGTTGCGCATATGAAGCTAACCAATCTGCTGCACTATTAATTTCCCTGTAAACATGTTGAATATTCCAAGAACTTAATCCTCTAGCCAAACACTTTATCTTCTCAACCAACCAATTATATTTCCATGGCACATTCATAGTAGAAGAAACAAATCTGTATACACCACCAGAATCAGTAGAAATACCCATATTTAGAATACCTTTTTCTAAAGCCAGCTCAATTCCTATTTTTATACAACTCATGAAACAAAACAGATTCAGGCCTTCTAGCCATAGCAAACGCAACAATCCATTACCCCAAACAGTTTCTAATAATACCTCCACATCCTCCCCTATCTAGTGTATAAGCATCATCACAGTTTAGGATAAAGAAATTTTCATGTGGTGGAATCCATTTAATACACACTTCCTTCTTAGCAAAGAAAGAACTATTAATGCCCCAATTAGCACAAATAGTCCTATTAACATCACAATCAAGAATCTTTTCATGAGAAGTAACCATTTTTAGAGAAACATCCCTATAAATCTGATCAACAATGAAATTCTCAGCCTTATATTCATTTCTGAATATTCGAGCATTTATCTCTTTCCACACATGATAGACAGTGGCATTGAATGCCAATTTTCTTACTCTCCCCAGAAAATTTCTTACTACACCAATGCATTAGTTCAGTCCAGTCCAGAGAAGGACAGCATATGTTACAGTTGTCCATAATCATCTTCAATATTTTTTCAGTGTAAATACACCTGAAAAACAGGTGCTCATGAGACTCACAAACATCCCTGCACAAGACACATTTACTATTCTTTATTATCCCAAGCTTTTCCAGTCTATCCTGAGTCAATAGCCTTCTGTTTACAGCAATCCAACACAATAGAGAATGTTTGTTAATCCTGTCTCTGAACCACAGCAATCTGTACCAGTTAACAGCAGGTCTATTTTGTCTCAAAGCATTACAAGTGTTTCTAATATTAAAGCACCCCTTCACATCAGGTTTCCAGATGCGCCTATCATGCTCTAGCCCATTATAAATGGGAATCTCACACAATCTACTCCAGATATTACTATGAACAGAATTCTCAGTAGATGGTGGCGTCCAAACACCATCACGTAATATAGAGTTTATTTTGGCACATCTGTCCATCCTTTCCTGATAAAGAACACTATTAGAAACTAGCAAATGAAGAGGTCCTAAAGGATACCAAGCATCCCACCACAGTGATGACATACTCCCATCCTTAATTTGAACTTCAACAAATTGGCTTGCAATATTTCGAAGACTTGTTACTTTTATCCAGATCCAAGAGCATCTAATAGGACATCTTAAAGACCAAAAGTTATTATCTTTAATTAGATGTCTTCTTGCCCACTTTGCCCAAATTCCTTGGTTGTCAGAAATTACCAGCCATATGAACCTCATGATGACAGCTTTTTTCCACAAATACAGGTTTTTCAACCCCAATCCTCCCTCATTCTTTGGGGAACACACTACATTCCAGTCCATAAGGTGAGGCTTTGTCTTGGATTCTAATCCTCCCCACAGAAAATCAGCTCAAATCCTGTTGATACCGTTAATCAAACTTTTTGGCTGAATAAAACTGACAACCAGTGAGAAGTGATGCCCATCAGTACACTGCCAATAAGTTGAGTCCTACCTGCATAGGACAGCAATTTTCCTTTCCAACCGTTAGCTCTTCTCAATCTATCAATGACCTCATAGCAATCTTTCACCTTCAGTCTCTGTGATATAAGGGGCACCCCAAGGTACCTCACAGGGATTTGTCCCTTCGAAATCATAAGAAATTGAGTTAGAGAACTTTTTCTCATCATTAACAGCAGCAAAATACACTTTGCTCTTACTTCTATTGATAGTTAACTCTGCAGTTATAGAAAACCAGTGCATAGCCTCCCAAATACTATTCAAAGTATACATATCCGCATGTGTAAAGACAAAACGATCATCAGCAAAACACACATGAGTTATGTTATCTTCCTTACATCCCATATGGTGCATAAAACTCTGATCATAATACCTCAACTGTATATTTCTGGCCGATACTTCCATTACCATGACAAATAGATAAGGGGATAGTGGATCCCCTTGTCTAATCCCTTTCTCCCCACTGAAGAACCTCACAAGATCCCCATTCAATGCTATGGAATAAGAAGCAGAACTCGCACAGGTCATTATCCAATGTATAAACTTTCTCGGGAATCTCCATGTGATCATGTTCTGAATGAACCTCCAACTAACTGAATCATAAGCACTCTTATTATCCAATTTTAGAGCACATCTTTCAGACCCCTTATTAAGATGATACTCATGTACCAGTTTATGAACAAGACCAATATTATCAGAAATCCTTTTGAGAGAAGTGATTAGGCAAAAGTTTGGTTGCTTACCAGGGGGTTGGCAGATGGAGCCTATCAGATCATCTTATGGGGTTAGTCTATGGAGGGCCATTGGGTCCGTATCAAAAGGGCTTAGGGAGGGG
>JAUPMG010082173.1:0-26720 GCA_031762675.1 Pachysandra terminalis | reverse complement strand
TATATGGTTTGCCTGGACCACGAGTATTATACACTCGTTAATACAGAAGATGGTTGCCACCGTACCATGGGTTAGCGTCCGGAACGAAGCGAGAGGCATTTGCAGTTGTTTCTGGTGACCTTTGTCCCGAAATTGATTTGATTGGAGGTTGGTTTTGGAAAGGGGTACCTTGAGCAATTGGGTTAATGTAGGCATCATCATATCATCCATGTGAATCTGAATTGTTTGAGCATAACATTGGATCATGTGAATGTCATTTATATCATGATCATCTCATAATTAATCTAAATATCATATTTTGTTCTATTTAGTTTATTTCGTAAAGTATTTGATTTATTCAATGTCGATTATTTGGGTTCTGTACTTATACGGGCATTCCAAGATCACTGTAACCTCTCATGTTGCAGGTTGAGTTAGATTGATGGTAGCAATATGTCGCAGTTGCTGCTTTATGTTATTTTGCAGTTAATTGATTTAGTTGAAAACGTTGAATTTATGATTCAGGCTATTACTTTGAATTTTATTGGTAATTGTATGGCCCAGATGAGTGCCGACTTGTTTAGATTTAAATTTGTTTATCTACTTCCTTTATTTATGTTGTTAGCTTTCGCGTACTCTGTGATGAATGAGATCATTATTTTTGTTCATCTCTTGGTTGTTTGATATGGCAATCCACGGTCCAGAAGTGGATCCCGAAGGTCTCACCTCGAGATTCGTACCATCCCACCTAGGGATTTGTGTTCGGGTTTTTGGGGCGTGACAATTAGTTAAATATACTGATCACCCTGTAAAAAGCTACTTCAGCCTCTTCTCCAAGGTGTATGAATTAACTACCAAAAGGGAGTCCTTCGGAAATGGACAAAGGCCTGAGGAATATCTGTAAAAGCTAAAATGATTCATTTATGTAAAGAATATTGAATAAATCCCCTATTCATTCATGTGTTAAAACCTCATCTACTTATATATCTGATGTATATCTTTTTGAGGGGATTTTTGTCTTATCGGGTATGGCAGTGATAAGAACGGAATGTTGCTTTATAGAACTTTATGCATGACACACATGTCATATGATCTATGACCTTTTAGATTCTAAGGCAACCTATCACAGAGCAAGTTCACTTGATCGAATGACTCACCGCAATTTCCTTCTCGAAATAACTTAGGCGCGTTGAAAACGAGTATACTTGGATATGCATTGCTGTATGAAGATATTTCCAAGCTTCTCTATAGTGACCCTGACCCTATCATTTAATTTAATTATTAAATGATAGATAATCCTAATTAAAGCCTTAGGATTCAGCTGAAATTATAAAGGGTTGGATTGGACCTATGTGTAAGTAAGAAGAGTTAGTGATTAATTATGTTATTTTGTGAATTAGGTGCATTGGGCTTGGACCCAACACAACACAACTAATGGACTTGAGGGCCAGCCGAATAGGCCCATGAGACAAGGTAAGGACACTTTAGACATTTACTGCATTATTTGAATTTAAGTAGATTATGGATTCTCCCACTAACTCACGTATCAACCAAAGGAGGAGAGAAAAACTGTCTCACACGATCAAATGAAAGTGAGAGAAAGAGGAAAAAGGGTTTGCAGAAATCTAGTTTGGGAAGAAGAAGAAGAAGAAGGAAAAGAAGATCCGGGTGATCCGTGTTGCTGAAATTGACCTAGATCAAATCTACGTAAACAAGGTAGGGATTCCTACGTTTCTACGGTATCTGATTTTATGGATGATTTAATGCTATAGTTATAGGTGGTTGTATGTTCTGGTATGTTTAGCATGATTAGATCTAAGATTTATAGAACAAGAAGGAATATTGCCATGTTGTTTGACTTCCATGTTAACTTGTGTTGTTGTGTTTCATGTGTTTTTATAAGTTCTTATGAATCTTATTTATGTGTTTAAATCCATGATTTATTATAGGATGATTACTTGTTAGATCTATGGATATAATATAGGTTTATGTGTTTATTGTTTTGATCACATGAGTAGGTTTTAGAGACTTGTTTTTTATTGCTAAAACCTTAGAAAATACTAGATTTGAGTAGAGGCACGAAGCCTTAGAAGAAACCCAGAAAATAAGTTTCTGTTCGGTAGCAGTCTCGGCAACTACCGAGCAGCTACCAAAAACAGCCAAGCTGTGTGTTCTCTGGACATGCTACCGAGCCTCTCGGTAGGATAGTCGGCAGCTACCGAGTAGCTACCGAAATTGTGAAAAATGAGATGCTCTCTGAACTAGCTACCGAACCTCGGCAACTGAGCTATTAAGACTCTCGGTATGAGACTCAGCAGCTACCGAGCAGCTATCGAAGTTCAATGGACTCCAAATTTTATGGGGAGGATCCCCATTGAGTTGTGCACATGCATGTATGAATGGTTTGTATGCAAAAGGTCTAGAATTGGACGAATCATGGAAAGTGTAGGAGAAGGACCAAAACTCGGGATTATCGGACTGATTGGAATGGTATATGAGGTGTTATCAACTCAAAGGCTTGGATATAGTCTTAGGACCTCAATATAAGATTAGTATGGTAAGAATTGGTCATGTAGGACTAGATTAGGAGATTAGTACTTTTAGCATCCAATGTTGACCTAGGTTTGACTTGGGTTGACTTATGTGTAACTTAGGTGTGAATTTGATGATGTTGACTTGAATATTTGAAAGACTAAGAGTGATAACTTATCAAGAAAGCCCATAGGAAAGGCTTGTGTCTTTCGAACGCTGAGGTTCCCTTGCTCTGTGGTGTGCGTTCTTATTGACACCCCTGACATCTCAACCTCCTTTCCTTTGACCATTTTCTCGTCTTATTTACATATCATATTTCAGGAAGAAACGCTCTAGATAGAATGGCTGCGCTGCAATTTAGGATATCTTGAGACAAGCTTTTTGGACTACATCTCTGCTGATGCTCATGTATTACTGAATTCAAACTTTACCAAATAAAGTATTTGAATTTCGGGTTGTTACAAATTATGCATCACCAGTACTTTTTTAGTTTCTTATGTTTAGAGTATATGAAAATTAAGATTGTAGGTGAATCGAATCATGTATCTCGTTGCACACGAATTCGGATCTACCGTATAAGATTTCTATTGAATCGGAAAATATCTCACATTGAAATATGTGATTACTTGAATCACATATAATGTTCCCACTCCAAACGACCAAATTTTTGTATGGGAATCTAAATATGAAAACCAATTCACAAAAGGGAATAAGAGAATATAAGAGATGAGAGATTCTCTAGGGTTGGAAATCACAAGAAATGTTGATTCCTTAATTGGGGTGTGGAGGAGTCTCCTCAAATAAGAGACTCAACTCAACTCTATCTTGGACTCTTCTAATCTCGTTAGGATATTGAGTTTAAGTCACACTTAGTCTATACCAAGCACGTACGTCCCATATCTAAGTAGGGACCCGTGTTAACCCAAATGGGTCAGGCAAATCGAGTTGACCCAATACATAAATCCAATATCTCCCACTCGTCCATTGTAGGTACTAAATGTGCATCTCTCTTATGTACATCTTATATTTTTATAATGGAAATCATACAGGTCATTGGATGTGCGACCAACGAGCACAAAGTAATAAGCAAGCAGTTTTAATATTAAGTTTCATAAAACTGACATGGAAATATACTCTCAAAAATTTTGCATATGCTTCAAACTAAGAAATGAGTATTTATAATCTCTCCTAAACTCATCTTTATGACATGACTTTGCATGGCACTAGACCCGGCTGTGTATGAATAAACAGTGTTTCTATCCCCAAAAAATAAAAAAATTAGATGATACCATTATCCATCCAAATTCTAAGCGTGAATGACGTGACACGTATGATATACTTCAAATTGTTAGTTTTCCCGTTATGCTTTTATGCACCACACGTAATCAAATCAAATATTCAAGTTTCAGAAAAATCATTGATCTTCAAAACCCATAAATCCTAAAATTTCTCACAAAGTCACGCCATTGCTGTTTGGCTCTATTTTCCATTCATGTTGTCTTCGCGAACCCTAACCAACATTAGCGCTCAATCTTTCCGCTCAAGTCACCCTCTATGTGCCAACCGTTCTTACAATGCTCTCCCTTCTTGCTCTCTTAGGTTGCAGGAAATCCCCGTCGACCACGGAGACTTGCAAGCGAGTAGCGTTGAGGTTTCTTCGGCAAAATCAGAGGACAGGGATGTGAAGGGAGGAGGCAAAGAAGGTAAAGGAATTTATGGTATTCGAGTCCCGAGACAGAAATACATAGCCGTCTCCAAATCGGAACTTTTGGACTCCATACTCTCGATATTCAAGTCACAAGAAGATGTTGCTGAGTTTCTTCGTTTGTCCTCGTAAGTTTCTACACTTGTTTAGTTCAATTTGACTTAGTTCTGTTATCATCATCAATATTGCAGTTCTATTAGTTGTTGTTATGTGCCTAGCCGTTATTCTAAAAGCCCCTTATGGAAACTGATTTGGTTAAGCACTTAACATTTAGGATCGTAAAATACCACCACGCTTCTGTAGCCGACGTTCACGACAGCCCACTCTATCGACACTGACCCGACGGTAGTCCTTTCTCTTTGGCGGCTCCACCCACTTATCAGTATTTAATAACTTAGCCCCATGCTCATACATAATACCAAGGCATTTTAATCTAGCCTATAGGCCGCCTCCTTTGTGACTCGAACCCATGACGTAGTGCCTACTCTGAGACCATTTGTTATGTGCCTAACCGTTGTTCTAAAATCCCCAAGACTTGTGGAAACTGATTTGGTTATTCACTTAACATTTAGGATCGTAACAGTTGTACAGAATTTTTTTTTCGTTTTAAACTGTGTTTTTGTTTAATTACAGGTTTTTGGATTCTATCCTTCATGCTGAACACAAAGGCATCTTAGAGGAGATACGAATTTATTATTCCCTTAACAATTGTATGGATGAACCTATTGGATTTGACAGTGGTGAAAGATATGAAGAGGAGAAGGTTAAACTTGAAGATCTGGATCCTTTTAAAAACCAACAGAATTTGGAATCTCTGTTAAGTACAGCTATTGGAAACTTTAAGAGAAAATCTGTGGGGAAGTCCAGGTTTGTCACCTTGGCTCTTATGTTAAATGTCTAGATCAATGGTGTGTTTGATTAATCAGTAATAAATGGCTGATAATGTACCAAGAATGTAGTATCCCATCACCGTGATCACTGATTAACAAGTGAACGTGGGCTATTCTGTTCAGAAATCAAGAAATGCATGTACAGTGGAGACCTGCTTGGGCAGTTTCTCCGTGACAACATCTTTTGGTTTGTTTGTCAGTTTTGAGAAAAGAATGTATTAGCCTTGTTAATGTGTAAGACTATTATGTAATGATTTGATCGCCATTTTCAATTCAAGGTTTTTGTTTGAGATGTGAGCATTGAAAATGTATTATTCTTAGTTATTCTGAAATTCCTTTCTCCAGTTGGATCATGTAACTAATCATGGACAATTGCTTGTAGAGTTGCTGTTGCCACCCGTTTCCAACGCATTTTCATGAAACTTCTAAACGACGCTCAGTTTGAAGAACTTTCACCTAGAGATTTGATGTTGACATCTGCATTAAATACTGATTATCTTCTTACATTGCCAATTAATGTTGACTGGAAGAGAGCGTCAGAGTCCAATGCAGTAATCTTCAGGTGAAATTTGTGTTAATATGTGCATGATCACTGTGTTTTCATCTTTGTGTGATTGTTTATAAAGCTTACTATTACTTTGTTAAGATATAGATGATTGAGAGAATAAAAGAAGGAAGAAGAAAAAGATTGTTGTAATTGTGGATACTTCTCTCAAAAGGACCGCACCATTTAGTTTACAAGTACAATCAATGAGTATTTACTAAAATACCTTTACATACGTGAACACATGATATTACCTTACCCCACCATTCCCACTCAAGCTGAAGTATATATATTATCCATACCCTAGCTTGGAACACATAACTGAAGTGAACCATGAGCAAGAGCTTTGGTGAAGATATCACCAGCTTGATCTTCAAACTTGACATGTGGAGTGCATATCTTCTTGCTCGTAACTGCATCTCTAATGAAGAGACAATCCACCTCTATGTGTTTGGTCCTCTCATGGCAAATTGGGTTATTGGCAATGAATATAGATGCTTAATTGTCACAAAATAGTCAGACTTCTTATCTACAAACCCAAACTTTTGCATAAGAGTCTTCAACCACATCAACTCACATAGCTCGATACTCCGCTTTAGCACTTGATTTAGCAACTACACTCTGTTTCTTAACCCTCCTTGTAGCCCAATCACCACCTATGAATGTGCAGTACTTGGTAATAGAACGTCTACCAGATTTAGAATCGGCCCAATCTGCATCCGAGCAGGTGATGATATGAAGGTTTCCTCGTGGACGATACACCAGTGCTTTCCCAGGGGAACCTTTCAAATACCTCAAAATCCTGCATACTTAATCCTAATAACACTGTTTGGAATTCTCCATGAACTACTAACAACTTCGTCTACACAGGAGATGTAAGGTCTAGTGACAGTTAGATATATAAGTTTTCGACTATCCTTTATATGTTTTTTTTTTAATTTTTTATTTTCAAATGCATTGTTGCCTTCGGTATCTAACTGTAGATCGGGTTCTATTGTATATCGGCAGGCTTGGGTCTAAGCATCCCTGTCTCATGAAGAAGGTCGGTAGCATATTTTCTTTGAGAAAGAACCACACTTTGTTGTCCACAAGTCACTTCTATACCAAAACATACCTTAGCTATTCCAAATCCTTGTTGTGAAAGTGTTGCTTTAAATATTGCTTAGTTGCTTCAATCCCTTGAACATCGCTGTCAGAGATGATAATATCACCTTTATATACAATCGGCAATATGCACCTGATGTACCATGATGAATAAAAGCTGAGTGCTCTGCATGATTTCTGCAATTTCCAAATTCCATGGTTACTCGATGTAAACTTCCTAATTCAAATCACATATGATATCAAGTTGATACAAATGCCACTATTTAGTCATCACAACTGATATAAGATCGCGAAAAGAATTTAATTGGGCCACAAGAGAGAAGTTCTCAGAGTAATCGACTTCATAAGTCCGTGTATATTCCTTGACCGCCATCCATGCCTTTAACCGTTCAACAGTACCATCAGGTTGTTAGTTGTTACTTTATGGCCAAAATCCACTGACAGCAAACTATATCCTTGTTAGCTCGAGGTGTGACTAATTCCCAAGTATTTCTAGAACACAAGGTAGACATCTTCTCTATACAGTTGCCATCTTCTAAAGGGGATTCTTCCACCTTTAATGTTCCTTCTGACATAGAATTGCCTATTGTTGTACAGAAAGTTAAATGCTCTTGTACTCGACATCCAATCTCTCAATTTGAAGGAAGAATAAGAAGATTGTTGTAATCGCGGATACTTCTCCCACAAGGATCCCACAACCTATTTTATTAGTATAATAATAAATACGTTCTAAAATATTCTTTCATAAACACATGATCATACCCTACTCTAACACTTCCAATTAACTGAATTCTGAGATATAGAGTAACATGTAGCTGTAAAGCAAATTATAGACCTTACTATTGATTCTCTTTCATAGAGTTTGCACTCCTCAGATTATAGTAGCGGGTTTCTGATTAAAACATCATGGAGGATGAATTATATGCATAAAAGAATAACTTATAGTTTTCAGTTCACATTACCTTTTTAGTTACAGTCATAGTTTAGAGATTGAGGCTCGATGGGCAAGGTTAATCTTATTTGGTGTAACCAGTTATGGATATTTTGTATATTCATATAACCTTTCAAATCTAGTGTGTGCGACATAATTTTTATTTATCTATTCTTTTGATGCATATAAAAATAATTAATATATTATATGTTATAATATGTAGTTGATGGTAATTATGATATAGTTAAGACACTGCAAATGGAAAGCAGGATCCATGCACTAGAGTATATGTGACTAAGTTTAATGTAACTGTATGATATTCAGAGCGCCAACTCTAAATTTAAGGTACACGTACACGTGACACCTTAAAGGAATATTTCAAATGTGTTATTTTTTATTTTCTTTCTTTTTTTGCTTTGGACTTACCATTTGTAATCTATGTGAATTACTGGATAGGTCATTAGCCTTTTGCATGTAATCATCTTTTGTTACAGGCGTGGATATACTACTGAGAAGCAGAAGGGCTTGCTCATTGTTGAGAAACTGGATTATCTTCAGTCCAAACTTCTGCAAGGAATTTTATTCATGCTATCAAAGCCATTGGGAAAAGTTGGGTTGTGGATGAAAAAGGTATTTTTTTTTGGTAGAAAACGAAAAAAGGTATTTTACTAATTTGTGGAACATGTTGTGTCTCTCCTAAGGTATTCTGAGGGCTGTTTGTACTTTGTGCATATACATTCACATTGCAGAAGATATATTTAATTGTTTCTCACGAAAAAAAAAAACATTATGTCCTTGATTATTTTCGAAATACTAAATAGATTATGCAAATGAATTGAACGTGCTTTGTATTGTCATGGAATGCAATAATTAAAAATTATGTTGATTGGTAAATATCTGAATAATATTTTACTATGGAGGTTATAAAGCTACACAATGTCACAATCTTTCCATATGTGGCAGGCCTGTGATGTATCAAGTGTCTATGGACAGCCTTTCTGTTTTTCATCTTTCCAAGTTAGAGAGGGGAGTCAAGAGAAAGCATAGCCTCTTACTGAGAGCCATAAATTGGTCAAATAAACTTATTAAACAACATATTTAAAGTTGAATTTGTACTCTATAGCAATGAAGTCTGTTACCACGTTCTCCATTTCACAGGGATTTTCCTTTAGGGTTATGGGTGTAACGAGGATCACCTCTCTATCCTTTCACTGGGATTTGTTTTTTTAGTGACATCTCCCTCTCGGTAGTAGACTTTACTGTGGTTTTGAATGAAATCTCCTACTCTTCTGTTTCAGCATTCTGACACTTCTACAATTTTATTTATTTATTTTTTCAGCTTGTGCCCAAAGTAGTAAAGAACCTTTGCCATTAGATGCATTAAAATGCATGTTACTCATGCACAATGATGTTCTAGTACAGCTGTTCAGAAACCATTCTTGTATCTTTATATCTCTGTCACTGTATCAGGAACTGACAATGACCTAATCCTTCTATTAATTTATTATTCATGGCATTTGATTTGTAGCAGAGATCAATCAATGCGACTCAATCTGACAAAACACTGTCTTTGATATTTACTGATTTATTTGTTTGTAGCATGGTGAAGGAACATTTGATAACCAATTTATTTTATGGAATGTGGTATTGTACGTCAGAGATGCTCTAAGTTTTTAGGTTTGACATTTTTCTTTCACTGCTTTAGAACAGGCAATGAAAAGTGCTAGTCAGGCACATGGAGTACAAGTTTGGACCGAGAGAATTGCGCTTTGGCTTAAGGAACCATCTTTTATTCAGTACTTGTATTCTGATAAAGGAACATTTGATAATCAATTGGGAGTCGATCAACTATCAGATAGTGACCTTCCTATTTGGCTTGCATCCCAAAGGGCATTGCCTCGTTATGAAGGCATTTTGTCATCAGTTGGACCCCGTGGGAAGCTTTTAAGGAAGCTGCTTATGTGGATAGGACTTATACCCTCTATGTCAGAAAAATCACATGAGCTTGATACTGAGAGTTCAACTTCTGAACCCTATTTAAGGTTTGTGTGAGCTGAATTGTATTATCCTTGTATAAGTTTTTTTCTCTCTGTGTTTATTCATTTTGGATGGCGTGTTTTCCATTCATTTTCATTTCTGTTTCATGAAATTATTATCCATTGAAAATTTTGCAATGTAATATTCATATAAAACATGTCATAACTATTGATCCAACTAGTTGGGATACAGCATTTTGTTGTTGTATAACTACCGATTCATTTTGTTAGTCTAACTTTTGTATTATGCATTTTGTCTTTATACAGAGGAATCATTGCTTAAGTTATATCAATTGCATCTATTACTAACTTGTTCCCTTAATCAAGTTGTGCTGAGGTGTTCCAACTCATTGTTTCATCCTATAAGTCCATTAATTTCTGTTTGGGTCACATCTTGGAGGGCACTACTGTACAATTGTTAAACCATTTCATTCAATGATGTTTTCTTCTAAGTAAAAGTGAGGATTTTTATCAAATTATACCTTGAGTACTCATTGTTCGGTATAAAGAAATTAGATTGTAATTTCTGATAGAACTGTATTTGACACTGCATGGCTATGAATGGATAATTTCATTGGGAACATAAAGAGAGGCAGAAAAACTGTTGATGTTTCTGAAATATTGGAATATTTTGTGAACTAGAAGACCTTGTATCATTTGTACATGAATTTGAATGCCATGTTATGGAAGTTCTTTTATCTATATTATTTACGCACTTCCTATTTAGATGTAATGCAGACTTGATTGCATTCATGTGAAAAATGATTTAAGCAGTTGAACAATTGTTTGTTAGGCCTATTTTCTTACCAAGGATATCACTTAGTGATATTTGGATGCCTGCTACAAGGAAATCTTGTGAAAATGATTTCTGGAAATTGTTGAAGATGGCTGTATCTATTCTTTTCTCACAATCGACTCTCCAGGTATCTGTAGCTTATGTAGGTCACTCTTTTTCTTTTATGCCTTACTTTCATAAGATACTGAAACATTATTGGGCTGCTTTTTTTCTTTCCATTTTTACTTTTTTCTTTGCCAATAATGCTGTAATCTTGTCTTTGCCTACAATGGGTAGGCTACATATGTTCCACGTGAGATGCGATGAGTGTTTGTCATGACACCACAATTGACACCCAGGTCATGCACTTTGCAGTGCATGAGGGCTCTGGGCTGCATTGATACAAATGTACGAATTGTCTAGTGACACATTTCTGTTACATCCAATGGAACTTATCATTTTGAGAGGATTTCCACCTTGTAAAATGCAATAACTGATCAATCAGGATTTATGACAATGAATTTAATTTAGTTTTGTCTAATTGCTGGTCTGATGCACCTTCCTCCATCTGTGCTTAGAACTGGAAACTAAGCACTGGTAAAATTCTTATAAAAACAGTAAAATATTGAAATTTATTTTGGCGAAAGGTTTTCTGGTTTGTTCTACCATGTTTAATCACTTAGGGAGACAGGTTTTTTCTGCCATTTGGAGTGATGATGTGACCAATCAAGACAGTCCACCTGATAGGAGGACCCATTGGATAGACCATGTGAACATTACTCAACCCATACAAGCCCCATTATACTTGCAATTTGGATTTATTCACATGTAATATGACCAATTTAGACAGTCCACCTGACAGGGGGACCCACTGGATAGGCCATGTGAACAATACTCAACTCATACAAGCCCCATTACTACATGCATATTGGATTTATTCACATGTAATTTGACCAATCAAGATAGTCCACCTGACAGGGGGACCCATTGGATAGGCCACGTGAACAATACTTTACCCACACAAGCCTCATTAATACAAGCATATTGGATTTATTCACATGTAACAACAGCCATGGATTTGTACTTAATTCTCTACAAAAATATATATTTTTAATTTGTTTGCTCGCGCACGCGCGTGTGCATGTGTGCGTGTGTGTGTGTGTGATGAGACAAATATGTTTGGTGCTGAAAATTTTAGTATAAGAACTGGTGGCATCAAATCATCTGCTGCATGTGAAATTTGTGTGGCACCAGGGTTCTAACAGTGCTATATCTCACTAGTTATTCTTGCTTATTTAGAGAATCTGTGTTTTATGTGTGTTAGAATAAATGCAAGCATATACATACAGTTGCTCAAATCATTTTATTTGAGTCTGTAGGGCATCCATTCACACATTTTCATATTAACATACATGTGAGAGAAAAAAAAAATGCGATATGCAGAAGGAGAACAAAAAAATTTCTAGCTGTTAGATTCTCAAGTATTAGAACTTTAAGGTACCAAAAGGTTTGCAGAAACTCAGAAACATGATTGTGAAGCTTAGTTTCTCATATCGCTCATTATTTTCTTTAATAATTTTCACATAGTTATCTGACATAAAAGTTGTAGCAGCATCAGATGAACATATTTCGACTAGTGTACCTTATTTTTTGTTGAACTTTTCATTGTGAGGTACTATCTAGATATAAATTATCATTTTGATGCTCTGCAAGTTTGGAGTCTTTTCACATAGGAGCCAGCTTTCCAAGAATTAATTTTGTTTTATACTGAGCATATGAATCAAAGAGAAGATGAAGACAATGATGAGGTTCCTTCATTGCGGTTGAAGATATATGAGAGAATCCCTATTCCAGATCTACCAGTAAATACTTACAACTTTGTGATTATCTTTCCCTTATCATTTCCTTTTTCATAGTTGCTTTATTGAAATTCCTTTCATTTAGTGCATACAATTTTACAAAGAGTGGTTATTTTTTTGCAGGTTATTTTTCCTTATAAGAAGTTATCGTTTCGTATCCTAGACGCGGTATGATTTAACTATAATATCTTGTACTTAATTGACCTGCAAAGAAACTTATCATTATTCGAATTGTGCTCGAGTGGTAATCTATTAATTCGGAAAACCATGTGTGAAGGTAGTCCTCCGCATATTCTATATTTCTGCATTGCCTTGAGGATAACGTTAACTTCTCTGTTAGTCTGTTATATGGATATCAACTCAAGAAGCGTTATTGATTAGATTAGTTTACTTTGACAGTATATTTATTAATTGATTTTATATTGTCAAAATAAGGTCATTTAAAAATAAATAAATAAACTTGTTTAACTATAATTTGATGGTTGGACCCAACATACATACTGGAAATTCATTTATATATGCATTTTTTATTAAGGGGAGGAGAAGCATTTTGTTTTAATCATCATACTTGAAGATGCATAGTTACTTCATTTCAGTGAGTTCAATGCTGGAGGCTTTTCCTACATTTAGAATTTTTAGGTATTTATATTTGGAAGTATAAATCACCATGGCCTGAGAGCATTGTCAAGGATCATGGTAGATGGGGCTGTAATATCATTAGTTTACTTCGGGCCAGTTTTAAGATATCAAACATGGTCCTAAATCATTGATTTTAATGCCTTTTAATAGCCTATTCAATCACATGACTTCAATGTCATATGATTCAGAGATAATGTGAGAGTTATGGTCAAGATATAGGTGTGATGTCAGTTTATGACAGGATTGTTGTTTTGGAGATTGTCTTCTTGGTAAGGTAATAATTAGTTTTAGTAGTTTTATTTATTTTAGAAGGTGTTTGATGTTTCTAGTAGCAGTTTACTTGAGTCTTACTAGTAGTTTGTATTTTCATCAAGTTTGCTTAAGTCTTGGTAGTAGTTCCTATTTTTGAAAGTTGTGCTATTTTCCTAATTAGAATAGGATATTTTGAAAAGGTGATTTGTAATTATGATTTGCAATAGTCTAGCTGTCTTCCTCTTTTTTCTAGCCCTATTTAAAGGTTTCAAATCCTTGTAGTCAAAGTTATTATTGAATGATTTACACAAGTTGTGGCTGCAATAGCTTATTTTTCTTGGGTGAGATGCCTTCTCAACCCTAGGCCTCTGATGATGCATCTTCATTATTAGTTGTAGTTATCCATCTTTTTCTTTTTTATTATTTTATTTCTGCTATTGTTCTAGTTTTGCTTCTCGAATTTAGTAGTTTCTGGTTCAATTTTATAGTAGTGGTCTTCAAAGTCCTAAAAGTATTCCTGTTCTAGTTTTAATTTTGAATTTCTCGTATGTCTTTTGAAATCTGTTTTTTTCTAGTTTATTGTTAAATTTTAGTGGCCTATTATTTACTATTTCTAGAAAGTGCTCTCACAGTATTTTGATTATCTATATTTTTAATTCCAAAATTTTATTAATCAACCTGTTATCATGTCTATATTGTTTTTCTAGAAATCCTAACTTCTCACTCTTCAGAAGCTTGTAAAATCGGACTTCCTGTGAGACCATCCTACATCAGATTTATTTCAGTTAGTTGTGCAGTACTATTCTATATTAAGCTTTTGAAGGCTTTATTTGGCTACATCTTGATCGGTAGAGGATATCTATGGGTAGGGAAAATGGTTGTCTGTTAAGAGATTGGAGGCTAGACAAAATACATAGAAGATGAGGCTTTGCACATAGAAGTGATATGTGGGAAGTGATTCTTGAGTTTAGAATGGCTTGCGATCTTGCATTAGCAAATAGTTGCTTTCAGAAGAGAATTATACATCTTGTGACCTTTAAAAGTGGACCAAACTGGTGCTAAATCGACATTTTCCTTTTTAGGAGGAATGAGTTAGCAACCTACTGAAATTGGAAAGCCATTCCAAGAGAAAGTCTAGCTTCAAAACATAAGCTGATGATGATGTATGTTTGTATTAGGTGTTAGAAATACAGTAAAAATAACCCATAAATAAAATGATGGTTCCGAAAAGGAGAAAAATAGTAAATTTTTGAAATATATTAATGATGAAGGGAACATGTGATCTAGAAAAAGAGTCTACACAGATGTGGTATTTTATGTGTATTAATGGATGGGTGGGGTATCTATTCAAATGATGTAACCAATCATCATTGTCATGCTTCAACTGGTTTGCTGAAGCCTCACAATAGGGCTCCCTAAAATTTTTTGCACAACTTTGCTTTAAGACAGAATTCTTGGTGTACCTTGAAGTGAAGGCTAGACCTAAAATTATGATGCCCTTATCAAACCAAGTACCATCTAAGTAAGCCATGCCTTAAAATATTCAGGGGTTCACATAGCAATGGAATTTGTAGTTGGTATTAGTTTTATGAATTTTTATATCTAACAAAATACTGTTATCCAAAGATCTTCAACTAGTCTTCTTACATGTATTGGAAATTTTACTTGTAGGTACGCTTAGATATTGCCACCATAGTGGGGCTTTTGGCGTACATTGTAAATTACAAATTTGAGGATATTTTATCATCCCCGTAAGTATGTTCATGATTTTTATTTAATTTGTGGGTGGAACTTTAGGTATTCAAATTTCTGGTTTCATTGGTAAATGGTTATTGTAGCCAATGTATAAATGGTGTGAGTATTTCAAACTGAGTATGGAACATAATTTTATTAGTTTTCTTGCCTGTTCTTGATAATGGATACACAAAATATATCTACTAAATATAATGGCAAAATAGAGATTGCGATCTAATATGCATTTTGGTAATTATTATTAAGTGATATTGTTGAGAAGTGTTCAATCTTCATCTAACCAGTAACCAATGCATATATTTCCTTGAGGGGTGATTACTTGTTTATTATCCTTTATCGACTTGGTCCTTTTCTTTTTCAAATATTTAGTGTTATTATTTGCTTTACCTTGTTTGTAACCTTTAATCCCTATATATGTACAAACGCATACACAATTACACACACACACACACATATAAGGTGTTTAGCTGGTGCCTAACAAAAAAAAAAATTAGTTATCAATATTTTTAGATTATATATCTATATATATATATATAAAATCTGTTGGGCATTGCCCGTCCCAAGCTTGGGTAAAGGAGGAGGGTTGCATCTAGTTGACAGCCGGTTTAAACCTTTTGGTAAGACATGAATCCTGATCCATCATATTTTGACAGATTGGGATGAAGGAACATGATTCTTGTTGCTGATCCCAACTGGTTGGGATAGGGCATTTGATAATGATGATACTGATGATGTTTAATATGTTTGTGTGTGTGTGTGTGTGTATATATGTATGTATGTATGTATTTATGTATCTCAAGGTTTTAGATTTTGATTTCGAGGGAAATTTCACATCTTCAATACAAGGAAATTTTGAGGGAATTTTTTTATTCTTCACGATATTTCCTGTAAATTTTTTCAAGGGATTTTCAAGATAAGGGGAACATTGGTGTAAGGGAAATATATTGCCCTTTAAGAAAGGAAGCTTTGCTTGTTCTTGGAAAATTTAAAATCATGTAAGGTTTTAAATATAAATATCCATAGATATATCGAGGGAGTTATTGGTATTGCTAAAAAAATAGGGGAAAAGAGGAAACCTTGGAAAAGAGGTGAAAATTTTGAATGACTTTGTGGTATGCTAATCTAGGTAGATATGTATCCAGATAACATAAAATTTTGGAAAAAATATGTTTTGTAAAAAGTAAGGCATCTATAGGCAAATAATGCACCCGCTTTCACGCGTACGGCATATCTTGTTCATTATTATTTCAAATAACATTTGTAAAAGGCTTTTAAACCAGGAACGAATACATTTATAGTTTACAAATTACAAATACTTGAAAAAATAATCTAAATGTAAGATTCAAAGTCGCAATCTAGATTGGAGATATTCCTCCATGTGGTCCAACTCCAACCGGGCTTAACTTACAACCCCCCACATTAGGATAACCCATGCCAAATGCTTCTTCAGTCAAAGTATCCCACCTCCCTAAAAATGTATCCAACAAAATTTCGTATCCTTGCTTTATTATTCTCAAGATTCTGCTACATATACTGTCAATAAATGTCATGTTGCCTCCCTCCTCGTTCTGCACTTTGGTGTCCATTAGGGCTGGCAATTTTCCAGGCCAGGCTCAACATGGGGTATAAGGAATGTTATGCATGCCCAAACCAGCCCTGTTTTAGGGACTGAGAATGAAGCCCGAGCACGACCCTAAATTAACATGAAAAGGCTTAGCCCGACCTGATTAATCCTGATTCCTGATTTTTTTTCTTATTTTATTAATCAAAATTCTTTCAATCTTTATGTTCATGTATAGTTACAAAATTTGTTCCATATTTTCAACATTTCAATAAAAAATACAAAAGCAATTCATAAAATCAATTAGGGATATGATGAAATAACCTTAAATATGTTAAACCTATAGTATTATACATGCAAGGAAATTAGAATTGGGTCGGGCTTATACATGCCTAGCCCAAGCCCGACCCTAAGTATTTCGGGCTTCTATAAAACCCGTCTTGACAAGCCCGACGGGCCCAAAAACCGACCCTAAGCCTGGTTTAAACTGGCGGGCTCATCGTGCCTAAACAGGCTGGGCTTGAGTTTCCATCCCTAGTGCCTGTGGTCTGCATCGAGGCGAGAACCGGGTTAGCTGCTGGTATTGTGCTTTTGGAAAGACAGATAAGCAAGCTACTACCTAGTGCTAAGTTCTGGTTGGTGGGATTAGATCAATCCAAAATCACGTAGATCAATCTAAGTCAAGAGTTCCCAGATCTTGAGATTCGATGAATCAAGAGAAAACGTAAAGCAAATAAAGTGGATGACAGAAAAGAATAGAACACATAGATTTAACTTGGTTCGGCGATCTTGCCTACTTCCACGGAGCGCACCAATAATCCACTATAACTTGCTTGAAGTTTTACAATCTAAGAGAGACTTTCTCAAAGTCTAGAATTCTCTTCTTTCTGAAACTCTCGCACTCGTTCGTGTAATACAAAATTGGAAACTGCAAAATTACATGTAAGACTTAATGGGTCAAATTTAGAAACAGGATCCGCGACGGGGTCGGCCTCCCATTTTGGCCGATCGACCGGCGAGGACACCAGTCGATCCCTGATCGATCGGTCAGTCCTTCGATCGCTCCAAACCTCCATTCTGCGTTTGGGCCTCTGTAGGGTCCCAGTCGACCAGGGAGTTGGCCGGTTGACCGGCACCTTCCGGATAGTCTCCACAAACCTACAATCTCTCACTTGGAGACTATAGCTCAGAAATAAACAACTCCAGCAACGATCGGTGCATACTGCTGCGCTCATCTATGCCCTCAAGTTTGAAGTCACTGAAGCTGAGCACAACTCCAGTTTTTCTATCGTCATTGTCTTGGTTAACATGTCGGCTGGATTCTTGCTACCTTGGATCTTCACAAGTGCTAACACCTCATCCTCCAGAAGAGATTTGATTAAGTGATAAGTAATCCGATGTGCTTGGTCCTCGAATGAAATGCATAATTCTTTGCAAGATGTATAGCACTCTGACTATCATTGTGCAAAACATTCTTCACTTGCCTGAAACCTAATTCTGCTAACAAACTTTGTAACCAAATCATCTTTTTGCTAGCCTCGGTAACTGCCATGTACTCTGCCTCTGTAGTGAATAAAGCAACGATCTTCTGTATATGCAAAATCCAACTAACTGCAGTAGTGCCAACTGTGAAGACATAACTGATAATGCTTCTCCTACGATCTACCTCTCCAGCAAAGCTGCGTCTACAAATCCCTGTAGTTAGGGCTGTAAACGAGTCGAGTCAAGCCGAGCTTTAAAAATCTGGACAAGGCTCTAGCTCGACTCAGGCTCTTTAAAAACTTTCGGGCTCAGGCTCGCTATTTTTTTCAAGGCTCAGGCTCGGCTCGAAAAAAGCTCGGTTTGGCTTGTGAGAGGCTGAAAAAAAACAGCCTGTCATTAACTTTGTATTTAATACATGAGACTGTCATTAACTTTGTATTTAATACATGAGACTGTCATTAACTTTGTATTTAAAAACAACAAACCTTGTTTAATGCTGTCTCCCACTAACTTTGAATTTAAAAAAATGCTAAACTTAATTTAATGTTTTCTATTTAATAAATAAAACAAACACCACCATTAATTTTATATTTAATGTTTAATATTATATATATATGTATATATATATACATAAATTTATATATTATATATTAGACCGAGCCGAGCTTTAACCGAGCCGAGCCTACCTAAGCTCGGCTCAGGCTTGTTAAAATAATGAGCTTTTTTTTGGGCTCGGGCTCGGCTCGCGAGCTTAAATATTGGACTCAAGCTCGGCTCGTTTACAGCCCTACCTATAGTCTCAGCTCACCCCTTTTTTGAAGCATAGGCATTTATCTGTAGTGCCCCGTAGATACCTCAATATCCACTTCACTGCTTTCTAGTGCTACTTCCCTGGATTGGACATGAATCTGTTCATAGCTCCCACTGCATGAGCAATATCTGGTCTTGTGCAAACCATGGCATATATTAGATTTCCAATGGCTGAGGCACATGGAACCTTGGCCATGAAGTCTCTATCTTCATCTGTCTTTGGAGACTGATCCTTGGATAGCCGGAAAGGACTGGCCAACGGTGTACTAACTGCCTTAGCATCACTCATGCCAAATGTCACATCCTAAACCTGAAAATCTCAATTGAGTCCCCAAATTTAAGCTGTAACTCTCACCCCATGTCCCTATGGGAGTGGATAAGCAATATGGAAACATAAGCAAAAGTTAATTCATTAATTCTAATAAATATTTAAAAAAAAGTACAATTTATCCTTGTTAAATAAACCGGAAATAAACTACACTCTAATACATAATCCCTATAATCTAACTTCTATCTTTAAGTCCCCTTTATTCCCATAGCTCTCCTTTTGATAGCAGTCATCCTTAAAACCTGAAAAAAATGTCATAAAATATACATAAGCTGAAAGCTCGAATGTGTAGACCTTCATAACAAGGTATTTACCCATATCCCAATGCTATGAGAAAAGATTTAATAATAATGATAAATTTGGAAAATATATGATAATAATGATATGTGGACAGCAACCAATCAATGATTATTCTCTCACCAAATCTCATTTGGTTTGTATCTTAAGGATATCCATGGTCATATTTTAATGTCTACAATGCCTAAATCTATATGATGATTATGATATCAAGTGCATCATACACAAGACATCCTCAATAATATCAACAATCACATGTAATGCAATATGCATGTTGTTTGGCATTCGAATAGTGTATGTCCCACTATTCATATGCAAGAATGTCCTACCAATGTGAATTCATTCTCCAAAACATGGCAATGTGATAATCGATTATTCTATGTGCGCATCATAGTTCTAAGGGACTTCGACCTAGAGGGCACAATCCCCTCACCTTATTTTTTATCACGAGAACATATCCAAGGTTTCAATAATGTGAACTATCCTCAGCATGGTTTCATGGATCGACTGATACCGATCCGGACCGGCCCGCGATACAAAGGATTGTATCGCTGGGTTATGGTCCGGCGACCGGTTTGGATTTTTTTTTATTTTTTTTGCTTTCTGTATTGGATTCGGACCGGCCGATACCAGTCCGGACCAAAACCGGCCGGGATCGGTCTGGTCTCCGATTCTGGTTTGTTAAACCTTGATCCTCAGTGAGCCATTCATTATCCGATCTTATGGTTCAGATATTGGGCTTCACTAATGTGAACTGTCCCTCACCTATTATCTTACCACAAGTCTGTTGGGACCCCCATACAAGGCCTATCCCTCACCTTGGGTGTAACAAAATACTTAGTCTCTCAATGGACAAGTAAATGAGTCATAATGATATCCTTCATTGGCCAAGTACAAAGTACTCCAATAATTGGATAACATGGAAGCTATGCAACTCATAATTTTAGATCCTTTATTAATGCAGTACACACACAATGATTTCATAGACATATATTTAAAACAGCATAAACATGAGCACATTCTCATGATCCAAGATGGTATAATGCACATAGTTTATATATATAGTTCAATACACATATAGGCATGATGAGAGTGTCATAAATAATATAATTAAGTCTAATAAGTTTTATTCAAATTAGATGTGAGGTATTCATAGAATCAATGGTCCTTTATGCTATTTAATCACTTAATATTTTCAAAAAACACATATATGATCACAATATGATATTAACTGGCTTATATATCAAACAAAACATCTGAGCAGGTGTATAATATGTAAATAAAATTATTAAAGTTGTTGTGGGGTTATTTCCTTATGTGTCTTAAATTCTCATACTGCTATGGGAAGTTTAATGGGTCAAATCTTTGGTATAGGAGATTAAATTTTGATATAGGCATTCCCAGTACCTGGAAACATGATAGATCAACTGCAACTAACATTATATAGGTACTCAAGGTCTCGAATTACAAATTTGGCAACAAGTGGGATTTCGGCTGGTCGTCGGCTAGCTGAAATTTACAAAAGTTGTCTAATGTCTAAAATACTTTTACAGGGGTCTAGGGGAGGTCTAATTTGGCCAAATATGTAAAAATATGCACGTGCGATCTAATTTTGGCTGGGTCAGTTGGCTGGCCGATTGGGTCGGCTGCTTTACCAGCAAACAGATCAAAATCCGGGTTTATAGCTAGCCGACAGGGGTTTTCTGGGTTTTTCAGCTTTGACGTATTGTTGTTATTTTGGCCATAACTTTCTAAATACTTATCTGAATCACCTCAAATTTGTTTTGCTGAGTTCCTAACGAATAGGGGAATCTTAGAAAAATATAAAATAAATTATATAAAATATTTTAATGGGTTCTTTAATTGATAGTTCAGATCTGTATAATTTTCCAATTTAGTTCTTCTTTTCGGTCTCTTAACGAGTGGTGATGATTACTCTATTTTTTATTGGATATTTATGTCTAGGTTTTAATTATAAGAACATGAGGAAGGGTTTACAAATAAATCACAAGAATTCTTTCACGTTATAACACTAGGCTAGAAGTAAATACATAAGACAATGAAGGAAAACTCACAGGAATTACAGAATCTTGATGTTGGTTCTTGTTCTTTCTTAATCTTCTAGGCTTCTAGGGTTTTGAGGTGTTAGATCTCCTATCCCAAAGGTTTGCCACGAAAGTTCCTTGATTCTAATCTTCTAATTCTCTTAATTAACTTGTTTTTATAAGGTTGGGTGTTAGAAACTACCTAGTCCTAATACAACTAGTATGCTTCAATTTTAAGCTATTAGGGACTCTTAATTAAACTCTAACTTAAGTTTTCTAGAAGGTATTAATTAAAAACGAATTTCCTATGTTTTAAATCTAATTTGTGGGTTTGGGCCTTAAGGAACAACTTAAACACATTAAGCAAACTAATTAATTAAAGCCCATACGTAATCACTTAAGCCCAGTTAAATTTTATAAGCCCAATAAACCTAATTCCTTTTTATTAAGCCCAAGACTAATTAATTAAGCCAAATACTTAATTAATTAGGCCTTAAACAATAAATTATGCTTTGATGTGCGATTATACAAGGTCTTCATACAATAACTTAGATTAAAATACATATATGGTAATTATATAAAAGTGTTTAAGGATATAGTATATTTTAGAATTCTATTAAATTACTATTGTACCCTTATTAATAAAATAATTTTCTATTTAAAATTTTCAGGTTGTTAGACCAAATCTCTTTAGAACATGGCCAATATACTATGCCTGAGATAACTGCAAAGTACCTCTATGCTTATCCCTGCTAATCCTCATTCCAAGAATCTACTTCACTGCTCCCAAATCTTTCATGTCGAATTCACTCGACAATTGCCTTTTCAAATTTTTGATCTCGTCCATATCTGAACTTATCACTAACATATCATCAACATAAAGTAGCAAAATGATATAAGTGGACTCAAACCTCTTGAAATAGTAACAATGGTTAGCATTGCACTTGTAGTAGTCATTACTTTGCCTGAAGTTATCAAACATCATGTACCATTGCCTCAGAGCCTGTTTCAAACCATACGAGCTCTTCTCCAATTTGCATACGAACTTCTCTTTTCCTTTCACTTCCGGTTGCAGCATATATATCTCCTCCTTTAGATCATCATGGAGAAAAACAGTTTTTACATCTAATTGCTCAAGGTGCAAACCCTCTGCTGCAACAATGCTCAAAACTGACCGAATGGTAGTTAGCTTCACAACCGGTGAGAAAATGTCAGTGTAGTCAATTCCCTCTTTCTACTGAAAGCTTTTGACGACCAATCTCGTCCTGTATCTCCTAGAACCATCATGTCCCTCCTTTACTCGATACACCCATTTGTTGTGTGGAGCTTTCTTTCCCTCGGGTAGCTCAGTTAGTTTTCAAGTATTGTTAGCGATAAGGGACTTCATCTCATCATTCTTTGCAAGCTCCCACTTGCTAGCATCCACTACCTGACATGGTTCATCATAGCATTCAGGTTCACCTGCATCAGTGAGCAACAAGTAATTTATATACCTTCTGTTTGGAACATGAGACTAGGTAGACCTCCTAGGTACAGTAGAAGGAATCTGCAGTGCATCACTCTATTGTGTGCTACTCTGCGGTGTAGGTTCCTTTGATTGTGAACTCTCAACTGTCTGCTGTGCCACACGGTTCCCTGGAATATCATCCAACTCGACATATGTTGGATCTTCCCGTGTTGTGCCTCTGGACTGCGATGCGCTTTTGTCCTTGTACATGACCCTTTCATTGAAGATAACATCTCGGCTTCTGATCACATTCTTGTTCTGGTCATCCCAAAACCGGTATCCATATTCATCTCCACCATATCCAATGAAAGTACACTTCAGTGACTTGGGATCGAGCTTACCCCTGTCATGGTCACTGATATGCACATAAGAGACACAATCGAAAACTTTCAAATGGGAAGGTTTTACCTCCTTGCTACTCCATACCTTCTCTGGTAACATGTGATCCAATGGTACTGATGGTCCTCGGTTGATTAGGTAGGCTACTGTATTGACTGCCTTTGCCCAGAACTGCTTGGGTAATCCTGCCTAGATGCGCATGCTTCTGGCTCTCTCAATCAATGTTCGGTTCATTCGTTCTGTCACTCTATTCTGTTGTAAAGTTCCTGGCAACGACCTCTCCAATCTGATTTCATTCTCGTAACAGAATTTCTTGAACCCGGTGTTTTCATACTCACCACCATTGTTGGATCTCAGCTTCTTGATTCTCAAGGCTGTCTCATTCTCCACCATGGCTTTCCACTTCTTGAATACCTCGTACACATCGAATTTGTCTCAAGAAGTACACCCACACCTTTCTAGAGTGGTCATCAATAAAAGTCACGAAATAAGACTTACCGCCAATGGATGAGACTGTTATTAGCCCCCAGACATAAGTGTGAACAACCTCAAGCTTCTCTTGCTTTCTTGGTTTGCCATTTTTTCTTGAAACTCGCCCTTTTTTGCTTCTCGAAGAAACTTTCGCACAAGTCCACATCAACTGACTGAAGCCCTGGTAGTTTCCCTTTGGAGTGCATAACCTCAAGTCCTTCTCACCCACATGTCCGAGTCTCTAGTGCCATAAGTTTGGATCCTCCTTGCAATCAACAACTGCAATTGACCCAAGTGCATTAATCGTCGTGTAGAGAGTGTCATTCATCTTTCCACGTGCAACGATCATTATGCCTCTGGAAACCTTCCAGGTATCGCCATTGAAGGTTGTGATCAAGGTTTTAAATTTCGCCATTTTCTGGTTTGGTGGTATGAAATGGGGGTGTAAATCGCCTGATTTCCACCTTTACACCATCTTGGCGACATTTCGCGACATTTTGGCAACGTCGCTGAGATAGTGTAAAATTTCGCACTTGTCTGGCACGTGCGAAATTTTAAACGAAATGCCCCCTTTTAAAGGGGGATTGCGTGGATCTGTCGCTATATTTCGGCGACAGCTCCATGAAACCCCCCCAAACTCCACTTTTTTTCATAAAAAGGGTCTAAAAACCCAAAATCATCACTTCTTTTGTGATTTTAAACAATCTTGAAGAAGATTCTTCGAGATCTAAGGTTCCGATGGTTGTTAGACATCCGTTCTTGAGCTGACTTTGAGTTAAATCTATGTTTTTCATGTTTTGCATATCAAAACTTAATCAAATGACTTTAAATCATTCTATGATGTATAAAAACACCCGATCTATCAATGGGTGTTGTTACTTTGTTTTTTCGAAAAAAAAATAATTAAAAATTAGATATTTTCATAAAAAATTTACCAAATCATACGAAATAAATATATGTTGTGTAACAACACCCGATCCATCGTTGGGTGTCGTTACTTTGATTTTTCTTCAAAAACTTATATTTATTTATTTTTTATTTCAAAAAAAGTAATTAAAAATTACATATTATTATAAATATTATATTTATCATGCATAAATACTCCAAATGTATTTAGAAAATGAGTGATAAAAATTCAAGTGATTTATTAAATTTTTTTCTGATAAGAAATTTTGTTCTTTATTTTTTAAATAATTAGTATTTTATCTGAAATTAAAATAAATTATTAAAAAAATTACAGAAAATATATTTAAAAGCTGTAAAAATTATAGAGAATTAGTGAACTACTAATGATCAATTACTAATCAAATTTAGTAAATAATTAACCCTATAAATAATATATAATTAACATTAAAAATTATTGAAACATTAAAAAATATATATATATTTTTAAATTATTCAAAAAATACAGAGATGTTAAAAAGGCTTAGTGGTTCATACTTCTTACACTTCCATTCTTCTTGTTGTTGTTATAATTTACAGGTTTGTTTCTTATTGCCATTGGGGAGTAAGGAGTCTTAGGACTTGGGAGAAGATATCAGATACAATACATAACTACAGATATGGCGTTCGGGGCACCGGCACGGAGGACAGATATTAGTTGGAGCCATGGCACGCCATTGGCGGGTGACAAAAGCAAATCTATTTGCAATTATTGTCACCAAGTTATTAAGGGCGGCGGGGTATCCAGATTAAAACAAAATCTAACACATGGATATAAAAATGTCAGTAATTGTCCTAATGTGCCCCCTGACGTGAAGAAGGCAATAAAGGCCCACATGGAGGGAACAACGACCACTAGAGTGGAGAAGCGGGATAGACAGGAGGAGGTGAGGAGGAGATTGGTGTAACCCATGCATCCTCCCGCCACTGCAGAGGAGGAGGACGACATCTCTTACCTTCCCGAGTGCATAATAGATTCAGATAGAGCAACCTATAGAGTTGCTTGGCGTGCCTCCATGCAGTCTGAATGGGAAAGGAGAGAGGCCGAGGGATATGGGCTTCATAGGGGAGGGGCTTCAGGAGTTGGGCCTTCAGCTTCAGCTTCCGGATCAGGACATGGGTCTACGAGATCTGGTGCTAGGACAGGCACAATCCCAGATTTTTTTTCCACGATCCCAGCCTATTAGCAGTATGCCAGATCCACTCATTGACCCTTCGTTGTATAAATCTACAGATGGCAGACATAAGAGGTTAAAGGATGTGTGGAGTGGAGGCAATGTGCTAGATAAAATGGGAAAATTTATTTCAAGGGTTTTCATTTTCAGCCACATCCCAGCTAATACAACATCCTCTCCTCATTTTAAGAACATGATAGATGTTGTTCAGGATGCCGGGAGAAGAGTGGTGCCCCCACCCCCTATGAGATTATGGGCAAAATACTTAGCTGATGAATATGGAGAGATCAAAGAATATTTTGACAGTTTGAGGCCACATTGGGAGGAATTTGGAGCGACTATTATGGCTGATGGATGGACGGGACCCACAAAGTTATCAACAATTAACTTTATGATTTATTGCAAGGGAAGAGCAGTGTTTATGAAATCTTTTGATGCATATGATGAAAAGATAAAGAGTGCAACGTACATTGCTGGTCTTATGAGAGTTATTATTAATGAGGTGGGCCCGCAAAATGTCATACAAATAGTCACGGATAATGGGGAGCAATTATAAGGTAGTATGCAGAGGGAATACAACTTGTTTTGGACCCCATGTGCTGCTCATTGCATTGATTTGATACTTGAGGAGATTGCACACCGACCGACAGTACTGAGTGTGTTAGCGGATGCCCGGGCGTTGATGACGTTTGTCTACAATCATTCTTACGTCCTTGCAAAGATGAGAGAGATATGTGGTGGTGACATAGTGAGACCAGGTATTAC
>JAUPMG010082162.1:0-12817 GCA_031762675.1 Pachysandra terminalis | reverse complement strand
TTAATATGTGTAAGACCAATTGGTGTATGTAATCTCTTTATGTTAGTGGATTGTTCATCATCTGGACGTGGTCCCGAAGAGTAGGTTTATACCGAACCTCGTTAAAATTGCTGTGTCAATTTTTCTAATTTTTATATGTTTGTGTCCATTAATTTTTAATTAATTAACCTCCTCAGATCTTTCATATATATATATATATATATAATAACATGATGAGTCAAATAGATTAACTCAATTTCGACCCGTTTATTTGCGGGTTGAAAACACTCAACCCAACCCAACTCGTGGGATAAAAACTTAAATCTAAATCCGCTAAAACTTGAGCAGGTTTAGGCTGATTGACAGATCGGGTTAGAAATTGCCATCTTTGTTTAGCATGTTTACTTAAAGATATATATTTTTATATAAAATGATTAACATATACTTGAATCATAAAGGGTCAGGTTAGGGCCAGGTTGTGACAAAAATCTGAACCCAAGTTTTGGGTTACCAAATCTGACCCAATGTGGGCGGGATGGGTTAGCCCTAATCGAGCCAAATTAGTTACGGTGCTGGGAAAATAGTTCAACTGACTGGACTGATTGGGTTTCTAGGTCACTTCGAGAAACTGTTTATTGCTGAGCGTAATGCAACAGTATATACCTCTTTTTCTTTCCTTTTTTTTCTGGTAAAATGCGTTGAACCTAATCTAACCGTCAAAAGCCGAAAAGAAAGAACCGCACAATCCCAAATCATACGTTCCAAGTTGCATTTATCTTATTAATTGAAAACTTAAAAAAAATAATAAATAAAATAAAATTATGCCAAGAACCAACACTGTAATTTCCTATATTTCGAATTTCTCATGGACATGAGATCTTTTCCAACCTGGGTTACTTCAAAATTCAAGAAAAAGGTTTTTAATATCTTGCAATAAGCAAGTGGGAATTTAAATTCAAGGTTTTGTCTCATCCCTTGGGCTGTGTTTGGTTAGCGTCAATATGTGGGAAAGTTAAAGGAATCAGGAATTTTTTTTTCTGATTCCTTTAACGCAGAGTCGGGTACAATAAGTCCGAATTTTTTTTTTTTTTGAGTAAAGCAAAATTTTTCCTAAAAATGATGGGCTCCACCATTTATTTTCATTTTCCCAAGCAACCAAACATCAAAAAAAAAAAAAAAAGTGATAGGCCCACCACATTTTTTTTCTTTTCCACATATTGACGCAAACCAAACGCAGCCTTGATGAATTGAATATTGACATCTTAAAATGAAGGCTTGATTGTAGTACATTATGCATCTATATGAGTGAGGGTGATGATATTTTCTCTCTTTTGTTTTAATAGAAAAATAAAAAATAATTATTTCTAATTTAAATAATTTATAATATTATAAATAAGAACTGAGTACTTGGCGAGCCGACAATTGTATTAGTCCTACAACTAGTTCAAGAAATATTCTTAATTCAAGTTTTGAATACACCATTAGAGCATGTAACCACCAAGGAGACTGGAAACCTCTTGTGCAAGTATCATTACAACCCTACCTTAAAATCCTCTTATTAACTATCCCATTTTTTAAACAGTTCAATCTGACTTTGATATATATATATATATTAGGGAGAGAGCCCATCGGAAAGAAAATAATTTTTTTCTAATAAATGACGGAACCTTTTTTTTCCTTATCAATGCGATAATTTCTTAGAAAATGATATACTCTTCAAAATTTCATATGTTATTTTTTAGAAAATCAAGATTGAGTAGTCAACACTATTGAAATTTTTTCATTTCATTTTGTTTTATCAAATTCATCACCAACATGTGTAACCACCTCTATTACCACCTTTGGTGGTTGCAGCACTACCACCTTTGATGGTGGCACACCTTCATTTACAATATGTTCATTACCATCACATTATCGTTGCATTACTACCACCTTTGACGATCTAAGTTATGTTGGAATTTGATAATATTAATTTGATTTGAAAACCTTTTTTTTATCTAATGAAATATTAGTTTTGCTTCTATGTAGGGGAGATTTTGCAATTGATATAAATTTTGGGCAGTTTTAAATTTGGTTTTTAATTTTGGATTTAATGTGGGGAGGTTTTGGACATTAAAGGTCCAAAACGTATATGACTAATTGACTAGCTGTTTAGGTCGTAAAGGCTCAAACAGCTAGCTCTTGGCCTATATAAGGAGGACTCCTCCTCCTTGTTGAGACACACAACTCAAGCAATAAATCAAGTTTTTGAGCTCTCCTCTCCTTTCTTCCAATCTGCTTTTCAAATTTTCTGCAATTTTTGCAAGTGCAAAATTTTAGTTTTCAAAGTTCTAGTCAAGTGCTACAACATTTTCTTCGTCCTTAGCCCGGTACGACCGTGCAATCTACCGAAAGGGAAAATCGTTGAATCCTGGAGGCCAACTGCTAGATTCGGTACACTGCGGATACAATTCAAAAGGGGGCGAATTCGGTTCCAAGGACAATGACTTTGTATTTATTTTGTTATAGTTTTTTGCATAACCTTCTAAACCCATTCCATCTCTTTCCTCTTCTCATCTTGTCTAAAACCCCATATCTTCCAACAAACTTGAAACCAAAATTTCCTGTTTTTATTTAAGACGAGATGAATCCTACTAACTTCAAATTCTTGAAAGTGTGGGGGTTCCGAGCCTTATCTCAATCTCACTATGTAGAAAAGATTTTAAAGAAAATTTGAGCACTTTGATAGTAATCCTGTGAGTACTCCATATGATTATAGTATTCACTTATGTAAAAAAAAATGTGAAAGTACATCACAACAAGAATACTCTAAAATCGTTGGAAGCCTTATATACTTGATGAATTGCACTAGACGTGACATAGCCTATGCAATAAGTAGATTGAGTAGATATACTCATAGTTCAAACCAAACACACTGGACCGCCATATCCAGATTATTGAAGTACTTAAAGGGGACCATAGACTATAGCATGCACTACGTGTTAGAAGGATTTTATGATGTTAGTTGGATAACAGGGAATGATGAGATAAACTTTACGAGTGATTATGTGTTCACCTTGGATGGTGGAGCAATTTCCTGGAAATCTACTAAGCAGACCTGTAATGCTAAGTCTACTATGGAGTCTAAATTTGTAGCCTTAGAACTAGCAGGTAGAGAGGCCGAGTAGCTTATAAACTTGTTGGCAGATGTTCCTTTAGAGACCAAACCAGTACCATCTGTGTCACTACATTGTGATTGCCAAGCTGCTATAGCAAAGGCAAAGAACAAAATTTATAATAGGAAGAACAGACGTATACTTCTAAGACATAACACAGTAAGGCAGCAACTTACTGATGGAGTCATAACAGTTGACTTTGTGAGGTCAGAAAAGAATCTAGCAGATCCTCTGACTAAACCACTAACTAGAAAGTTAGTACGTGAGACATTGAGGGATGGGATTAAAGCCCTTAGAATGAACTACCAGTGATGACAACCCAACCTACATGAATGGAGATCCCAAGAAATATGTTCAATGGGTATAACAAGTCACTTAAGGAGTTCGATAGCATTGAATAGTGACCAATCCCTATGATGTGTGCAGTGCTAATTGCAGTGTGTGAGGATGAGTTTTCAAAACTCTTAATAAAGTCCATATCCTTTATAGGTGGTATGTTTAACTGCAATTACATATTTGACGGATTTTATCTATGTGAGTGTGATGTGGGGCGCTTATGTTGAGAGTTAGGCAGATTCTCTAGAGCACTCATGAAAATCCAGGTGACGCATGGCCTAAATGTGTCAACCCGCTAGAAGAAGATTATGGTAGGATATGATGTGAGTCTCAGTATTAGCTGTTTACATGAAAGAGATTAGATTCAAGAATTAATTCCACCTCGTCTCTGTAGACACTATATTGAAAAACTCTAAATACGGTTAAGTCAAAAAGACACCGATATGACTGCATCAAATTCTTTTAAGCACTTGACTAGGTCAGTTTTTGAATTTTGAATCTAGCGGGTGATTATTGGAATTTGATTTAAAATTCAAAATATTAATTTGATTTGAAAACGTTTTTTTTTTTATTTAATGAAATATCAGTTTTGCTTTTATGTTGGAGAGATTTTGCAATTTGATATAAATTTTGGGCAATTTTAAATTTGGTTTTTAATTTTGGGTTTAATGTGGGGACGTTTTGGACATTAAAGGTCCAAAACGTATAGGATTAATTGACGCCCAAACGGCTAGCTCTTGGCCTATATAAGGAGGACCCCTCCTCCTTGTTGAGACACACAACTTAAGCAACAAATCAAGTTCTTGAGCTCTCCTCCCCTTTCTTCCATTCTACTTTTCAAATTTTTTCCGATTTCTACAAGAGCAAAATTTTAGTTGTCAAAGTTATAGTCAAGTACTACAACGTCTTCTTCGTCCTTATCCCGGTACGACCGCGTAATACCGGAAGAAAAAACCGCTGAATCTTGGAGGCCAACTGCTAGACTCGGTATACTGCGGATACGATCCAAAATGACGCGAATTTGGTTTCAAAGACAATGACATCGTCACGCCTCGGTTCACGGATAAGTTTATATTTATTTTATTATAATTCTTTGCATAACCTTCTATACCCATTCTATCTCTTTTCTCTTCTCATCTTGTCTAAAACCCCATATCTTTCAACAAATTACTCGATCAAAATCACCAGTTGATCAGTTTCTATTATATAAATTTCTAATTTTTTGAGTCATCAAATAATAAGATTTGAAGATAGGGGTAATCTTATCAAGATTCCAAGTGAATCAGTCGATTCTCGAGTAAAGTCACCAAGTCTTCTAAGAACGCCCATTCAACCTAAGTGGGCATTGCTTGGATCCCTAGAATAACGCTCAGTCCCGTCTTTAATAACTACGGGCCCCGTTACCGAATCCATTAGTAACCTCGAAGACTAATCTCCAAACCTATCAAAGTTACCATTTTACCCTGTCTTAATAACCCTAGAAAGTCAGCACACACTCGCTTTGACTTTGAATAGATTTTAAACACCAACAACTCACACACTTTCTTTTTTTTATTATTATTTTTTTTGAGGGGAGGGAGATATATTACAAAAAGTAGCCTCAACCGTTGATAATGTTGACTGGATCACTAGTATTTTCCGATTGCGTTAATAACATCAGCCTCCACGTAACAACAATGGGTGATGAGATAACCCTTATGATATTTAAATTTTATGGCTGGAGGTCGACCTGTAAGTCCCACAAGTATTAGACTTATTTGCTCGTGGCTTGCATTTAATAGCAAGATTCTGCTATATAGTTGACGATAAGGGGAGGGAGCTATTGACTGATCTTGGCTTGTCTTTGTCCTCAACGTTGGAAAAAACAATAGTTCATTAATCCCCATCTTCATCTTCACATCTCTGTGCGTGTACGTGTGTATATGAGAGAGAAAATGAGAGAGAAACAGAGAGGATGAATCATGAAAAACCTAAAATTGAGGATGGGAAGTAGATGTTAGTGGTCATAAATGAGACCTTTGGCTCGGCTTGGCCTAACCCGACCTATACATTACATTTAATTTCTATTTCTCTCTCTCTCTCTCTCTCTCTCTCTCTCTCTATATATATATATATATATATTATCAATAAAAATGTTTTACCTTCATTACATACTATAAATCTCATACTTTTTAGTTTTTGATAGGTATTTATGAAATATCCTTATAATTTATTATTTTTTAAATATAAAAAGTAAACATTTGAATTTGTAGGGCCGGATTGAAACGGGCTTGATGCATTTTAAATACATGGGGGGATCGGGCTTACACCTTTGAGCCCGAAGGTTGGGTTCATCTATAAATAATAGGGTTTTTAAAGGTTAGGAAAATGCACAAGTTGCATTTTACTTTCTAGTGCGTTGAAAAAGTCTTTTTAGGTATTGGTCAAACTCTTAAGAACTTATTAAGATTTAGTGATTTTTTTCAACTTAGAAGATGGATTGCCCAAAATGCTCATTAGGAAAATTTTAAAAATTACACCCTAACCCTCATACTTTCATATGTTACAGAACCTCTTCCCCATTTCTCCGGCAGATCTAATCTCTTTCTCTCTGATATTCAAATCAAAGCATCATCCAGTTTATAAGGAAAAGAATATGAAAACTAGGAGTAGAAGTCTCTTAACTTTGAAGTCTCCGGCATATGTACAATCAATGATTTTTGGTAGGAGGCCTCTTGTGTTCCCAATCTTTCCACAATTATCATGGTTACAAAGCAAATTTTTTCAGAATAAGAAGACCCAGGTGATTAAAGGCAGAAAACTCATAATTTTCTTGATCACAGATAATATTTTTTTGGCAAATTTCATCGGCTGCACTATTGGAGTACTTCATCATCTTCTGGTTGAAGAGAGAGGTCACCTCCCCAGATGAAGAGCGAGGACTGTAACCGCACAAAACATGATTTTGTTTTTTTTGTTTTATTTTTTCTAATTGGAAGGTTCACAAAGTCTAGAGATGGGATTTCCATAGAAGAAAACCTTAGATCATTGAGATCATGCCAAATCCCTAAATCGCAACCTCCCAAACCGAACCGAAAAAGAAAGGATTTTTTCAAATGCAGGGAATCACGGATAGAACAGCCTGATTTGATGTAAAACCCTAACTTTGAATCTGAAACAGCACAATCAAAACCAATTCCGCCCAAAATCCATCGAGAAACACCAGATTTGTCAATCAGAAAATCTATCAAACCCCACCAGAAAACTCAAGCTTTATCAATGAAGTCAAAGAATCATCACAAATCGAACCAAAAAAGAAAGGATTTGGGGTAGGTGGACCTGTTGCTGGCCGGAGAGAAGAGGAAGAAGAGTTTCTCACGATTTGGAAAAAAGAGTTTAGGGTGAAAGGGATTGGGGCCAAATTGAAATTTTGAAACTTTGTCTTAAGGGCATTTTGGGCAATCCATCTTCTAAGTTGAAAAAAATCACTATATCTTAATAAGTTCTTGAGAGTTTGACCAGTCCCTAAAAGGACTTTTTCAATGCACTAGAAAGTAAAATGTAACTTGTGCGTTTCCCTAACCTTAAAAAACCCTAAATAATAATGTGGTACATATTGAGGGTTACTCATCTTTTGTTTACTGGTACCTATGATGAATGAAGGAAATAATATAGCAAATACAGAGAAAATAATTAAGGTTGACTGAGGAACCTAGGCCTCCAATTATAACACAAGTGTTGAGGATAAATGATAACTGATTCCTTTATTCATGACTTTCCTTCTCTTATATAGGCACTTAATTACAATGGCAACTAACGTACACATCCAAAGAAACGTTGGAAGATCAATAAATCAAACCGGGTAGAAGTATTTATTTTTCCTAAACGTTTGTGATGCTTCAATTCTAAACTGAAGTTTTAAATTTAGAAGAAGTGGTTTTGTTATTTAATGCATAGTAGAAGAAAGGCTTGCACGTTACTCTTTTGTTTGTCTATATATTCAAGCTTTGTAAATTGTTTTGAGTAGTAAGAGAAAACAATAGTTTCTCCACTCTTCTTTGTCTTTTAGTAGTAGAAGAGAGAAAGAGAGATTTGAGTGTAATTAGTTATTTCTTCCTTCAAACTGGTTTCAGAGCTTAGGTTCTTCCAGAAATGGGCTCCAACAATTTCTAGTAACAAATTCCTATATTATCAAAAAGATAACTATGAATTGTGGTCTATTCAAATGAAAGGCCTATTTGGATTAAAAGATCTGTGGGAACTCATTACCGACGGATTGACGGAACCCACTATGGAGGAAGAAGCTAATTACACAACAGAAGAAAAGAAGGCTCTCAAGGAGAAAAGGAAGAAGGATAAAAAGGCCTTATTTCTACTCTATCAAGGGTTGGACGAGCCTACCTTCGAGACAGTTGCCGAAGCAACAATAAGTAAACAAGCATGGGAGATTCTAGCTTCCATTTTCAAAGGAGACGAACGAGTAAAGCGGGTTCGTCTCCAAACATTACGAGGTGAGTTCGAGGCTCTTCACATGAAGGCTGACAAATCGATATCCAATTATTTCTCACGATTGCTGGTAATCGTGAATGGTTTGAAAAGAAACGGTGAGAAGATCGATGACATACGAATCGTCGAAAAGGTACTCGGTCCCTTCCCTCTAAATTTGAGCTTGTAGTTGTAGCTATCGAAGAGTTTAAGGACTTGGAGAAGCTCACAATTGAGGAGTTGTTGGGTTCACTACATGTACATGAGCAAAGGATGCAGAAAAATACTAACCCTTCTGTAGTGGAACAAGCACTAGAGTCAAACTTGACTCTAAATGATCAAGGAAAGTACAACTCCAACCGTGGTCGTAGTAGAGGCAAGGGCGTAGTTTTTATCAATGACCTGGCCAAAGTCAACAGACGAATCAAAGCTTCAGAGGTCGGGGACAAGGAAGCTACCGAGGAAGAGGAAGACTCACACATGGACATGAAATCACCAAGAATGTCCAATGTTTCACCTGCAAGAAGTTTGGACACTACGCCTCAGATTGTTGGCACAAAGATGATGAACAAGCCAATGTTGTAGAAGCAACAAATGATGTTTGTAATAATACTATCCTACTTCTCGCTCATGATGATTCAGATTCACAATATAAGGCTTGGTACCTCGATTTTGGCGCAAGTAATCATATGTGTGGACAGAAAGATTTGTTCGTAGAACTAACATAAGGAGTTTGCGGAAATGTGAACTTGGGAGACTCCTCCAAACTCTCAGTTGAAGGCAAATGGAAGATAAAAATCTATCAAATGGATGGTAAGATAGAGTACATTTCTAATGTTTATTATGTGCCTAACATGAAAAGCAATATTCTTAGCATTGGATAGCTACTCGAGAAGGGGTATAGCATACATATGAAGGACTAATCTCTCATTTTGAGTAATACACGTGGAAGGATTGTGGCTCGTGTCCCAATGACCAGTAATCGCATGTTTCTGTTATATCTTAACATGAAGTCCGAGAAGTGCTTCTATGGACTCAAAGACAGTGAGTCATGGAAGTGACATCTTCGTTTTGGCCATTTACATTTCAGCGGCCTTAAGCTACTATCTTCAGCTGGCATGATGCATGGGTTACCAGTGATCGAGTCACATAGAAATGTTTGTGAAGGATGTGTGCTTGGGAAGCAGACACGACTTCCTTTTCCCAGCGGAAAATCTTGGAGAGCAACAACACCATTGCAACTTGTTCATACTGACATATGTGGACCAATAGAGCCCATATCCTTGGGAGGTAATAGATATTTTATTACCTTCATTGATGATTTTAGCAGAAAAATTTCGGTTTATTTTCTTAAAGAAAAGTCATATGCCTTTACTGTGTTCAAGAACTTTAAAGCTCTTGTTGAAAATCAAGGTGGTCACAACCTTGTAACTCTCCGCTCTGATAGAGGTGGTGAATACACTTCAAACGAATTTGATAAGTATTGCAGGGAACAAGGTATAAAGCATCAATTTGCTACTGCTTACACACCACAGCAAAACGGGATCACCGAAAGAAAGAATAGTACCATTCTTAATATGACCAGAACTATGCTCAAGGAGAAAGAACTGCCAAAGCAATTCTGGGCAGAAACTGTGGCATGTTCAACTTATTTACTCAACCGATGTCCTACAAAAAGTTTCAAGAATATGACATCTCAAGCGGCGTGGAGTGGCTACAAGCCAAGTGTTGCACACCTAAGAATTTTTGGGTGTGTTGCATATACTCAAGTTCCCGATTCCAAGAGGAAGAAGCTTGATGATAGTGGTGAAAAGTGTATCTTCCTCAGATATAGTGATGAATCGAAGGCACACAAGCTCTACAACCTACTAACAAAGAAATTAGTGATTAGTAGAGACATTATTTTTTATGAAGAAAGCATGTGGAGCTGGAAGGATGAAGAGATGGCCAAAGAACTACAAGTGTTGGAGGAGCCTGAAGAACTCTCAACAGAAGCTCCACCAAGTACCCCACCATCTTCTCAGTCTTCCACACCAACCGCAGCACATAGGGACTCTACACCTTCTACGTGAGGTAGCAGCAACAGATCTTCCACAAATCAAAGTACAGTCAAGATGAGAAGTCTTAGGGAAATCTATTAGTAGACAGAAGGTGGAGAGACTAATGTTTTGGCCTATATGCTGATCATGAGCCTCTTACCTTCCAAGAAGCCATAGATGAAGATTGGTGGAAATCGGTAATGGGGGAGGAAGTACATGCTATTCAAAAGAATGACACTTGGGAGTTGACAACACTCCCACCAAACCAAAAGGCTATTGGTGTCAAGTGGGTGTACAAGATCAAACGTACTGCAGAGGGTGAAGTTTCTCGATACAAGGAAAGACTAGTAGCTAAAGGCTACAAATAAAAGTATGGAATCGACTATGAAGAGGTTTTTGCACCAATCGTGAGACTTGACACAGTGAGATTGTTGATCCCACTTGCCGCTCATCACAGTTGCAAGATTTACCAACTTGATGTCAAGTCAGCCTTTCTCAGTGCCATCCTTGAAGAAGTGTATGTACATCAACTGGAAGGCTTCATAAAGGAAGGAGAAGAAAGCAAAGTGTACCACCTTAAAAAGGCTTTATATGGCTTAAAGCAGGCACCAAGAGCTTGGAACGCACGCATCGATTGTTATCTTCATCAGAACGGTCTCACCAAATGTCCATATGAGTATGCTGTTTATATGAAGAAAAACCATCGAGGTGAATTTCTTATTATTTGCCTGTATGTGGATGATCTGTTATACACAGGAAATAGTAGTGAGATGTTCAAGGAGTTCAAGCAATTAATGTTCAAGGAGTTTGAGATGAATGACAATGGGCTGATGTCCTACTTTCTTGGGCTTGAAGTAAAGCAACAACATGATGGAATTTTCATATCCCAAAAGAAGTACATGAGGGAGATTTTGGAGAAATTCAAGATGGATAGCTGCAACTCTGTGAATACTCCAGGTGCAGCAAGCACAAAGTTATCAAAAGAAGGAGACGGTTGAGCCATTAAATCAACTCTTTATAAGAGTTTGATTGGAAGTTTGAGGTACTTGACAATCGCAGGGTCAGATATTGTTTATGGAGTTGGACTTGTAAGTCCGTACATGGAGACACCAATGGAGACTCATTGGTTAGTTGCAAAAAGGATCCTAAGGTACATCAAAGGCACCTTGAATCTTGGTTTATTGCCTATGGTGATAAAGCAAAATTAGTTGGATATTCAGATAGTGATTGGGGAGGTGACCAAGATGAGAGGAAAAGTACTACTGGCTATGTGTTTTATCTTGGTTCTACAGCATTTTCTTGGACATCCAAGAAACAAGGTATTGTAGCTTTGTTTACCTATGAAGCGGAGTATGTGGAAACTTCGCCTACTGTTTGTGAAGCTATATAGTTAAGGAATCTCTTGAAAGAACTTGAACATCCACAAGAAGAACCGACTGTGGTTTATGTGGATAACATATCAGCTATAAAACTAGCAAAGAATCCAGTACAACATGGAAGGAGCAAACACATTGACACTAGGTTCCATTTTCTCAGAGACCATGTCAAGCAGAAGACAATAGAGCTCCAATATTGTCGTACTACTGACCAAGTAGCAGATATCTTTTCTAAGCCATTATCAGGTGATATTTTCACAAGTCTAAGAGACATGCATGGCATGAGGACATTTTAATTTGAGGGGGCATGTTGGAAGTTCAAACAAATCAAAACCTCTTTGGTTTCCTAAAAGTCTTTTGATGCTTCATTTTTTTTTTTAATTGATGTATTGTAGGTAATGAATAGTCTTTTTTGTGCCTATATATATATTGGCTTTGTAAGGTGTTCTACAGTTGAAGTAAAACAATAGTTTCTTCTTCTTCTCTGTTTTGTGTTCTTCTTTTAGTAGATAGAAAAAGAAATTTGATTGGTAATTAGTTTCTTTCTTCCTTCAATTTTGGTGTGACACTAGCTTTAAAACCATGATCTTCATACCAAAAAAAAAATGGATACTAACGATCTTATGAGATGTTTAGACATGTTGTATTAAATAGAAACACCGAATTATATAATAGAAGTGCATTGAAGGAATTCAGAGATAAGTTTTATTCTGCTGCCAAATATTGATAAAGATTGAGAATAAAGGGGGTAACTCTTACGAATATCTTATATAGAGAAATATCAAAAGGAGTGCAAATAGCCACAGTACATGTGAGATATACAATATCATGAATATCTCACCAAGTTAACAAGATGTGTGATTGGAGGAGATCTGATTGAAGAATTAACATATTTGGGAGATTTTAAGATGCATGATTGGAGGAGATCTGATCGAAGAATTGACAGATTTGGGAGATTTGATTAGATATGATCTTGTAAGCTTTGGTTTTGTTATGACTGTTGATGTAGACAGTGTCTTTCATGTTGTGAAGAACAACTGGTGTTTTTTCTTTCTTGCGAGCATTCAAGTGAGGGGGTGCGGTCGCCTGGTGATAAGGGTGAGGTCACAGTGGAGCAACATCAAGGCAGCAGGAAGACATCTTCTCCACATGGTTGAAGGGGTGATTGTTGGGGTCCACGATGTGGTGGGAATCATACAGTGGTGAGATGTGTATTGTGTGATGCAAAGAAAGAAAAGAATGCTTCGTGGAGATGGGCCGGTCGACCGGCGGGTTAAGTGAAACCCTAATCCGCGCCGTTTCTTCTCTATTTAAAGGAAGTTAGTCTTTCCTTGTTTGTATCTCTTTGCAACCTTCTGAGAAAGCCTAATCCTAGAGTAGGGATCTGAAATCTCTTGTGGAGGTGAGAGTGTGTGAGACTCTTCTTCTTGTAAAGGGGTGTATTCGGGTGTTTGGTTTGAGGGAGAAA